>JAGFBZ010000944.1:0-77800 GCA_018398805.1 Hirundichthys speculiger | reverse complement strand
TCGGTTCTGCCATTTCATGTTTCTGCAGAAAGTCACATGACTGCAGGAGAGCAGGACGATCTCTTCGTTTACCTGGTGTTTACCTGCACCAGGTGAATCAGAGCTCCACTGATGATGGCTTCTTACCGTCGCTGTAACTCAGACTGAACCAACACTGAACACCTGTTCTGAAACCCAGAAGAGTTTCTTATCTCAGAGTTTGTTGAGTCAGAGTTAGCTTTGTGACTCGTAGTTTGAAACAGACTGTTCCTCTACAAAACTGAAATAAGCTACGTAGGTTTACTTACTGCAGTTGAACTGGATACGTCTGAGCTGCAGCTGCATATAAACGGAGAACGTAGAAAAACATTGCAATGATGTTGTAATTTAATAACTATTACAATATTTAGAGTTAGCATTAGCATAAGTTAGCAACAAGTTCAGCCTACTTCCTGATCGATAGGACGCGTCGTCAGTTCTGTATTGTGTATCGTGTCTTTACTTGCAAGCAGAGCAGCAACACCGATGTTTTAAGATAACATCAGAACACAAATGACTTGCTTATTTAGTTATTTTATTTAGTAATTTAAAGTCAGAAACTCTCCTGGTGGTTCTGAGGTGTCATTTAAGCTGCAGCATCATCGGACCACACCAGTCCACCCACAGTGGGACCAAGGAGAAGCCGTGGCTCGAAGACTGGTAGGACGTTTCTACTGAGTATTTTTGTCTTTAGCATTATTTCATTTGGATAGATTAAAAAATCAAAATAAAATGAAATCAATTTGAAAATTAAATGGTGATTAACAGCAGTTAACCACACAGAGACATGAAATTAACCGTGATTGAAAATGCAATCATTTGACGGCCCTATGCAATAACACAGCCTGGATCAAATCCTAGAAAATGTATGCTGATATAATGGCCATCGCAGTAGGACAGTAAACACTCTAGCGATCCTATAATCGCTGCTACACGAGGCGTAATCATCATTATGTGCCGTCAGTAATTTGAGGTCAACAGTATGTTGTAAAAGCACACGGCCAACTTGACCAGATGCTCTATAGACTGAAGCCCAGCTGCTCCCTGGGATTACCTCTGTCCCCAAACAGCCTCCTTTATCAGCGCTGGCTGCCTCAAATCACACACACACACACACACACACGCGCACACATGCGCACACGTGCACACACACAGATAAGATAGGTGTCTGTGGTGACTAATCTCATCACGCTGCACAGATATGTACATTGTAAACACATCTGTCACACCTATATAAATCACTCCCGCACAATTTCCCTGAGTCATACGCCGGCTGACAGCAAGTGTCCGATGAGGAAGAAATCAATAAAACTGATTGATCTCTTAAGAACATGTTCCTGTATGTGAATTATTTCAGACCAAAGACATTTTATGTGTGTATACTTTTTTTTGGTCTCTTTTTTTAAACACATTTAAACTAGATCTTTACTTTTGTGAAGGATGCATCCTGAAGTCCCTGAACTCCCAATATGCCAACCTTGAAACTAGGGGTGCACGATAATTATCAACCCGATAACAGGAAATTATGACGTCATCCCGATAAGTCCGATATCACGACGAATAGCCCCGAAAACATATATATTTCTGTCAACACAGCAGTGTCTCGCTCCCTCTGAGGCTTGAATGACCGGCAGTGAATGTTATGTTCAAGTAACGTCGGCATAATCAGAAAAACGATTACTCAATAAGGAAAATCAAGAATACCCCCTCATGCCAGAAAACAACTCGTTAACTTGGTCATTATTTTGGTAGCTGCGGACTTGAATTGATATTCGCAGTATTTTCCCTCATGTTAAAAAAAGAAAAAAATTGAAAAGGCTGGAAGAACAACTAGCAAACGAGGAAACGTCGGAAGTTACGTTACACCTTGAATGCAGCCTGCAGCACAGCGCTGATCACAACAAACATGGTGGCGTGAAACTTCGTTAAAGTTTCAGAAGAAGATAGTTTGGTGGTTATTTGTGACGAATCCTCCGAGTGAATTCTACGAGGAGGGAAGCACAAGCTTTAATACGTAAAACCTGATCAGCCACCTACAACATAACAATCGCTTCCATGGAGTTTTGAAATCACGATAACAGGAGCTAATGCTAACGTGCGCAATCCAGTAGGAGTCTCCCCTCCCCTCATCTCTCTCATCTAAAGCTTCCATGAGATTAAAAAAAAAAAATCACTGAACCTCATTTACTTTAATTAAAGGTATTAATTTAAATGGAACCACAAGCCAAAATCCTTTAAATGTTAATCTTTTTCAGTTAGTAATTCTGATGCATGTATTTCCATCAGTTCAAGGAGCCTTTATTTTTTATATCAGTCAGTAATGAACCTTATTTAAGTTGATGTGAGATATCAAATAGGTTTGTTTGATAGCTTTATGAAAATGTTTGAGAGGCTTGACAATAGTTTTTCATTGGAAAAAATATCTGTTCATATAAAAAGTCAAAACTATTTTTGGTTTTGTTCATAGTATTAATGTAATGATCTTAGGTATATGTGTTTGTTATCGGTATCGGCCTTTAGGAGCTGAAAGTTATCGGTTATCGGTATCAGTTTTATAAACAGTTATCGTGCATCCCTACTTGAAAGGAGCATCCGGATAATTTCCTGGTTATTTATCATTATGGGGTCAAGTCAAGTTCATTTTTATAGCAGACTTAAAAACAACCTTAATTGGCTGAAGTGCTGTGAAAGCTAAAACAAATATAGATATAGACATATATACACTGTACTGGAAGGTGGGATGCAGTGCACCATAAGCTTTCTTACTGGATAACAGATACTGAATGTGTTCGTGGGATCTGTCACACATGGTGCAGAGGTCCGTATACGTCACCGTCTCCTCCGAGCAACCAGACCGTTATCATTCTGTCCTGAATCTCAGCCTCCTGATGTCCTACAATAAAATACCGGAAAGCTTGAAGGGATTTTGATCAGAAGGCTCCATCATGGAGTCTAACAGAAGAAAGAAGGTGCCGTTCCTTGTTCACTCTGAGAGGACAGATTTTCAGGAGTGGAAAATAAATGTCACAAAAACGCACTTCTTTGTAATCTTCAACATGCCATTTGTCATTGGAGAGTGTTTTCCAGCACAGTTTGTACCCGTTTCCAGATGCCTTCAAACTAAACATCCTTTTCTTGTAACAGTGGGTCTCAAGCTTTCAGCCCACAAACCTCCAAAATAAATCTACGCCTACTTTTGCTTTAAATGTGTTCTGTTTCAGCCGGTTGTTTATACAAAACTGTAAACTTTGATACCAGATGACAAGTTTTATTTCCCCTTGATAGGCAGTTTCACTTTTTTTAATTACAGGCAGAGGCCTAGAGGCAGCAAATATTCATTACTTGACAGCTAAAACGCTTATGACCATGATTAAAAACAGAGCAGTTTTGCACAATAGGGATATATTTTTCCATGTTCAATAAATCATCTTGTGGAGGCTGAAAGTCGCACTGTTCCCTCCAGAAATGTTTTATTTGAAAGGAGTCACAAATCTAAACACGCTGGCAGCACAATGTAGAGAACGACTTCTAGTAATGCTTTCTGTTTAAATTAACGTGGCCGTCAATCATTGTGATGAAGACGTTTTCTACATCTGGACCTGGAAGCAGAGTTTGCATGAGTTCCTCACCTCGTTTTTATTTAATTCATCGCTGTTTTATCAGGGAGACAGGAAAATATCAGAACCCCTTTTACTTAAAGAATGGGAACTAATGTCATTTCATGGAAGGCATCACACCTTTGTCAGGACATTTCTGACGGTTAAATGTCTTCTCCACTCTGACGAGTGACATCAGGACCAGAGACGACACAGAGAAAAATGTTAACCGTGAAATCTGAGCTGCAGTAACGACAGCAGAAGATAACAGTGATCGAGACTGTGGATGGAGTTTTTTTGGTGTGTTGTGAGACTTGTGTCCACTCTTGCCTTCATATAACTCCAACATTAACTTTGTTTCTTCTCACAAAATGCTTTGTAGTAGTGTGAAGAGCGGCGCTAAATTATAAAAGTGTCTTCTGCTTCCTCCATAAATGTCCTCCTGTAGACCTCCTGCCTGGTCCTTCCAACCTCATCATCCTTCTACAGATATACAGCGAACCCTCACAGTTTGCGGTCTCAGTACATCGCAGAGGTTTCAAAAATATTAATCGGGAAAAAAAAATATTCAAAAAAAATGTGAAAAAATTGAAAAAAATTCAAACGAAGTGCGCGACGCTGAAGCAAAACTACAGGGTGCCGAATGTAAAAACTTGATTACAGTTTTCAAACTGATATATTTTCAATATTTAGCTCATTTTCTTCACATTTAGCTCATTTTACACACATTTGAGACATAAATTATTTAAAAATTTGGTTATATGTGAACGAAAATGAAATGTTAAATCTAAATATTAAATCTAAATCGAAATGTTAAATGTTAAATCTAAATATTAAATCTAAATCTAAATGTTAAATGTTAACTCTAAATCTAAATGTCAAATGTTAAATCTAAATCCAAATATTAAATCTAAATCTAAATGTTAAATCTAAATATTAAATCTAAATCTAAATGTTAAATGTTAAATCTAAATATTAAATCTAAATCTAAATGTTAAATGTTAAATCTAAATATTAAATCTAAATCTAAATGTCAAGTTTTTATATTCGGCATCCCATATAAAACACATCACATCAAGAACGAGTCTCAGGAAGCAACAAGAGCCGACAGGGGAGGGGCCATGAACAATATCGAGGCCTGTGATTGGCTGCTACGATGGGCATTACTGTGCCATCAGTTGTCTGTATGCTGATTGGCTGACACGCGTCCCCACATCTCCCATCACTGTCTCTCGTGAGACAAAGCCGAGTTTAACGCTGATACACTTGGTGTTTCCGTTCGTCAGTTCTGAATATCACTTGCTTATTTCAGTGATTTAGTGCCGTTTTAAAGTTAACTCCTTCACTGCCATTGATGTCTATAGACGTCAGTTGGGTCTAATATGAGTCACTGGGGTTGCTAGTTAGAGCGTCAAAATAAATATCAGTTTTGAACATCGTAGTTAGTGTTCCGGCATCGCCACTCTCTATAAAGCGATTACAGAGGAGCAGAACGAGGTAGAATCAAACTTTTTGTTTTTTGAAATAGTGGAACTTCTCGATAAGTTGAGGGGGTACCCCACATTGTGGTATTTCAACATTCACGGGGGGGTCACAGCCCTCATTAACAGTGAAGTGTGAGGGTTTACTGTATCCACCATCCCTCCTCTGTTCATGTCCAAACCATCTCAGTCTGGACTCTCTGACTTTCCCTCCAAAACACCGAACATGTGCCGTCCTTCTGTAGTCATTCCTGATCCTATCTAACCTCGTCACTCCCCAGGAGAACCTCAACATTTTAACGTCCGCTACCTCCAACTCTGCCTCCTGTCTTTCCTCCCTCCAGTAAATTAATAAAGTGTATTGTTATTATTATCTTTAGCCCTATGAAGGACTGTAAACCTGTTTGGTGTGTAAACTGAGCCATGATTAGGATTCAAGGGGTTATAAGTAGGGCTGGGCAAGTTAACGCGTTATTATCACGTTAACGCATCAATTTATTAATGCCGACGTTAATTTTATTGCGCATTAACGCATGTTGCTCACATGCTTTTGTTTTGAAAAGTCTGTTACTGGCTTCTGCAGAACCGGAAGATAATTGGCAGATAATTGGCAAACAATTGGTAAACAAGGAAAAGCTAAAGACATGGAGAGCAGTAAAAGTCTGTGAACATTACAGTTCAGGTACCAACTCAGGTAGCAATATTAACAATTCTGTCTAAAAAAAAAACTCTAGACTGCAACAAAACTTTGTCGTCATTCCTCCATGTTCCATCAGATCTGCTCCATGTGTTCACTGTCCTGCTGTTCTCTAGCTGGTTACTGCAGTGCGGCTCCATCTAGTGGCTCAGATGTGTAATGACAACAGAAAGTCCAGTCCTTTATTATAAAAATGACCCTCATTTTTGAGAATATGACTTCTAGATTAAAATACCGTCCTATATTTGGGCCAATACAGTAGTTTGATCAATGACTTATTAAGCAACGAATGGGAAATGCTGGAAATGAACGTCAGAAGATTCTGAGCTCGTCAGGATCTGAGGAGAAACAGACTGATGTCAGACGCAGAGCTGGAAAGGTTTTGGTTTATCTATATATGAGCTGAGTTTACGTTCAGATTTTCACAATATTGCAAATATTATAGTATGTGATTCCAGCGCCGCCATGATACCTGAACTGCTGCACAAAAACGTTTCAGGGTCACTAAACTGGAAAATTAAATATTAAAAACAAATACAGTCCCATAGCCCTTTTTTTTTTTTTTTCATTTTGTATTTTTGATTCAAGTCTAAAATTGAAAAAAAACAAACATTTTTTTTGGTGTTAGATTAAAAAATGAAAAACAAAATAAAAAGTCTCTTTTTAATATTTTTAATTTTTGATCGACAATTGAAAATGGAAAGAACGAATGATACACAGATTGATAAAGTTAGAGAACTTTAACATTTTCATTTTAAAGTTCTCCCAGACGGAGGATTCAACAGAAACAAGGTTATTTGTAACAACTGACAAGTTGAACTCCCCGTTAAAAGTTTCTGCTGTTACCTCAGAAATTACCTGTTTTAATGTTCTGATTGAGGCTCAGGATTTTGTTGGTAGACTTTTTTTATTTGTCATAAAAGAAAAAAAAAACAAAACAGGATGACATTAATGCCCTGACAGTGGCAATAAGCTTTATTTTATTTTACATTTTTTAAGATGAGATTTACACTAAATATGTGTTACTGACAAGTGCTGATGTTAAAAGTGTTATGTTATTGCGCTTTAGTTCATATGGCAGCAGAACATTTAAATGAAAATGCACTTTTGATTTTTCGTATACAATGCAATTAATAGCGATTAAAAATTTTAATCGTTGCCCAGCCCTAGTTATAAGTAATGGATGCATAGATTATCTTTTTTTTTTTTTTTTTTTTAAGTGGGTTTGTTTGAGGTCCGTCTGAGTTGCTGGTGTCTTACCTGCGGTACACAGCAGTAACAGAGCTCACAGGTGGGGAATCCAGGTGAGCAGCTCTCCAGAATGAGCACCATAGAGATCACTTCTGAACAAATGGGATCAGCATATCACAAAGCTCATAAATTTTAGATTTCTAGAAAACCTTCTGGGTTCATACATTATTTTTAAAGCTTTGGTTGTATAAGATCGGCTGATGCAACAGCGAACAAGCATTTGCAAGGATCTAACGGTGGAATGATGACCTTTCCGTTTCCTTGTTATATAAAAGTTGATCCATCTGTGCGTTATTGAGTCTTTGTTGGAATTAACAATTTTCCTCCACTGAACAAATCAATTCTTCAGAAAAAAGGCTTACACAAAGAGAGGAAAAGATCAGTCCATGTCGGTCTGCTTTAATCGGAGACATCCAACGCTTTCACTGTTTATCGCTACTCAAACGCAACATCCACTGCTTTTTTAATGTCTCCTGTAAATACTGTCCTCCCTCCAACCCCAACAGAAGCTTTCTGTGAAATACATGAAGCTCCTACCAGAACCAGATCTTTATAACCCTGAGAATCTTAAATAATAATCCGCTCTTTCCTCTCAAACATCTTAAAAATTATATGGAATTATCATAAATGGGATTAAAATATTGTTGAACAAATGTATTTACAGAGAAATACGTAAACATGTCAACTTGAACTTACAAATACAGATTAAAATAAAATTAAAATTAAATAAAATTAAAAATTTTCAAGACTTTATGAAGTTATTCTAAGTGTCTGTTATTCTCATATTCCAGTCTACCAGTAGGATTGTCAGGAGAAACTCCTGAAATGTCCTCAGTATTTGTCTTTAGTCTTCAGTCTTTAACAAAGATGAACATTTTGTTAAAAAAAAAAAAGTTTCCTAGTAAATATGATTTTTTTTTTTTTTATTTAACCATTATTTATACAGGTAAGACACATTGAGATCATGATCTCATTTTCAAGTGTGACCTGTTCAATAATAAATAACAATAAAATACATATAAAACAATCAATATAGTTATAAAAAATAAAATAAAATAATAAAAATAAAAAACATAAAATAATAAATATGTTAACAAATACAGTTAAAAGTGGGAGAGAGTCAGCATGAACACACCATAGAGGCTCTCTCTAAGTCTCTTAACAGTACTTTAAAACTAGCAAGGGAAAAAACAAATATTGATATCAATCAAGCTGCAAATAAAAAATAAAAAAACAAACAGGGATACACTGGTCCACCCACCCCCCCACCCACTCACCAGTACCCCCCACCCCAGTCCAGAGCTCTGCTGACCCCACCATCATCTCCACCCACCATTTCATCAGTCTTTCAGCAAATCCTTCCCGTCTCTTCTCCTGTATCACCCTCATCATCGTTGTCATCTGCAGCCTCACCACACAGCCCCCCCCCCCCCTTCCCATTTCTATCATCACTGGAAAATGTTGATCTGATTAAGGCATTTGATCTGTCCCAAACAAACAAGTACAGCAGGAGGCTGTCTGCATTTTTTTTTTCATCAAGTAAAGTGCTATTCAAAACAGAATGAATAACATTTGGACACTGTCTGTTTATTGTAAAGGATAAGAACCTTACCAGGAAGCATCGCCATGCTAACGCTAAAACGCTAAAACTCCAGGGACTCGATGATGAGCCTCTAATCCTCTGTTTAGGTACGAGGCTTCAGTCAGGACGCAGTGGAAGATAACAGAATCTTGAGTCATGATAATATTTCCAGGAAAACACACACTTCCAGCGTCAGAAACACAAACATGCGTCCTGTTTAAAACTTTCTTTGCGTGCTGAATCTGAAGTGTGGGGGAAAAAGGAAAAAATAGCAGGAAAAGAAAGATGAAGCCAAAGACAAACAACAAGCAGCCAGCGCTGATTCTGTCAGTTTGGATCGGGGAGAGCTTAGTGGAATATTGGATAGGATTTACCGGGCAGGTTAAGCTTTTTTATTGTCAACTAAATATGGCTTAGGAGCAGCGGATGAGCTGATGTCACTTGGAATTAATTCAGGCTTGATTTTGTTATAATTTGGAAACAGATTGGTAATCCACTCATAATTTCAAAATCCAGTCAATGTCATACAGGCTAAGAACGGCTGAAGCCTGAACACGTGGGTCTAAATCGCTCTTTCTTGGTTTACATTTGATCCACTTCACTAACTGAATTTAAAGAAGATGTGTCCCTTTTTTTTTTTTTTTTTAAAGTTTATGAATTTTTCCTGAGGTTTTAATGAAATGTCTGTTATGTGCTTTGGTCAAAGTACCACAGAGACACAGTAAAAGCTCCATTTACAGCCTTGCCTATACAGTGATCCCTTAGTTTTCGCGGTTAATGAGGACCGGAGCCCCCCGAGCCTCAATAATGTGTTTAAAATATGTTTAAAAACCCCCAAAAAGTAGCGAAACAAGACAAAAGCTCAACTGTGGTCTTTCTGTTTCCTTCACAGCCTCTGGTCTCTGAACCGTAGTAACCAAACCGCTGCTATTGTGCTTATTTGGCTCGTAATTAGCGGCTAACACGCTAACAACAACAAAAGAAAAAGTCTGGTTTTCTCTGCATGGAACGGGAACTTTATTCTGGCACTGCAGGAACTTGTAACATCACACAGGTTGTATTGTTGGGCTCCTGTCGGTTAACAGAGAATGTAAATCTATACACGCTGGGCTGCTGTTGATGCTCACTACACTTTTCATCTAACCCTGTTTTCATTCTGCCGCCCCACGACACACACACTACATTACCCATAAGGCCACACCATTACCCATAAGGCCACCTTCTTAAAGGGGCCAGGCTGACTCACAGCATTTCTTCACTGTGAGAGAATGTGCACAACATCCTGTGATGTTTCCGCGATTTAAAAAAAAATGTTTAAAATTGTATTATATTTTCCTGAAAAATCTGCGAATAACTAAAACCGCGGAAATTAAACCGCGAAGTGGCAAGAGATCACTGTACAGCTGTTGTGAGCAGCTGGTTTTACCACGCAGACTTGAATCCACCCCTCTCTAGTTTTCATCTAGTTTTTGGAGTTGCCTCGAATGCAGAAATTGGAAAAAATAAAAATAAAAAATTGCAGTATATCAAATGACCTCCAAAAGTGAGTCAGTCTCCATTCAGGCCCATTTCATGTACAAGACAATTCAAGGTGCTCTGGATAAAACATTAGAAGCTTTACACAAAACATTAAGCATTAGAAGGTACATTAAAAAAACAAAAGCAAACTTTTAAAATAAAATAAAATAAAATGAAATATAAAAAATGAAATCTGACTCTGCCCCATGACTCGGACAACACCACTCACCCAGGTACCGTCAGCTATGCTAGCAACACCCACAGAGCTCCGTTAGCGACCGCGGCTGTGAACATGTCTAGCTTAGCAGCAGAAATAAACACATTTACAGCCCAGTTGGCCTCAGTAGCTCTGGCGGAACTTACCCAGAGTTCCTGCTTCCTGCCGACACAGTCTCACTCATAAACTGGCTTCAAAGCTGCTGTTCAGACATCTGTCGGTGATGTCACAGAGGCTTTGTCCAGTTCTCTTCCAACTGGACCAGTTACATACGCTGCAGTCCACGTTGATGCTAGAAAGAAAGGTGCAGGTGACAGTCATCATAGCTTCCCATGAGCCACTGGTTCGGTGGTGAAGCGTAAATCAGGCTGTAGATTTGAATGTTAATACAAGTGCGCTTTTAACGCTGTCAATGTTGATCAATAAATGATGTGTGTGTGTGTGTGTGTTCATTAAGTGAGAAAGGCACTGAAAGAACAGAGAGTGTGTGCCACTAATGTGTCCTCTGTGTAGATGCAGGGGGACTTTGGTTGTTTTTTTTGTTTTGTTTTGTTTTTTTTACATTTGAATCTTTATTGAAGCCCCTTAGGAAGAAGACTTAAGACACACAAAAACACAGATACGAACTCCTAAAATCCCCTGAAAGTTTTTATGGAAATGTGGAAAACATGGACGTCCCCGTTCTCCCTCCCTCTCACACTTTCAGACTCGCATCACATTTCTACTGATCCTGATTGAGGAATATCTTACCTTCAACTCGGCAGAACTGTACCTTTACCTACCTGGAACTACAGAAACAGCTGCTCTGAGCTCAGGTGGACAGGTGAGGCTGGACAGGTGAGGCTGGACAGGTGAGGCTGGACAGGTGAGGCTGGACGGAGGTGGTGGTGCCTGGTTTTGTTTGTGACAGCGATCACATTCCCGCCTGCAGACGCGTTACCGTTACTACGTTACCGTTACTACGTTACCGTTACTACGTTACCGTTACTACGTTACTGTTACTAAGTTACCGTTACTACGTTACTGTTACTAAGTTACCGTTACTACGTTACTGTTACTACGTTAGCGTGCGCCGTGACGAGCGTGAGTGAGGGATGACCTAAAACTGTCATCGCTGGAGACGAAGGAGAGGCACAAAGTTAACGTGAGCGCGATAGCAACAAGGCACTGAGCTGTTAAAGCAGATGAAGGGGAAACAGCGAGCGCAGTATTTTTTTTTTCCTGTAAATTATCTTAACTGCGTGCACGTGGGACACACGTTCAGGGGGGTAAATAACCCTCGCTCGTGCACGCCCTCACATACTTTCACATAAATGGCGCTTCTGCCACAGTGACTTCTTCTTTTGCTGACTTTACATTTAAATGAGGAGCGAGGATTATCCTAACGACTGATGCTCGGGGCAGAACTGCGGCGCACACACATCCCTCGCATCATTTTGTTACCATGGCGACAGACAGGCCAGTGCCAGCGCGGCGGGGTAAATCTGGAGTCAAAACATTTGGCACATGCTGAGCAAGGTAAGGAAGGGAAAAGGGTTTTTTTTTGGTGGACAGAGTTCAACAACGGTGTGAACAAGACGAGGAGGGTGTGTCATTCACACACACACAAACACACACACACACACACAGATGGCCTTATCTCCACCTCAGTTCCCCTCCTTTTTATCTATCGCTCTTTCCATTTCTTTTTCCTCTTCTCTTGGGCAGAAAGATGAGGCAGAAAGAAAGTGGCGTGTAATTACATCCTAATCTTCAGCTGGTATCTTTTCTGCTACCGAGGCTGTTGGTGTAACGAGCTGTCAGACACACAACACCCACACACACACACACACACACACACACACACACACACACACCACATCTCCACTGATTTTATTCAGACGTCTGCACATTAAATCTGTGTCTGTGTGAACTCACTGCTTCACTAACAAGAGAAAAATGTTCCCGGAGACAGATGGGAGACTGATTTTACTTCAGCATATATCAGTTATATAATCGTGCTTCGACTTGAACCAGGTCTGCTATAACTTTATAAAGAGAAATACAGTTAAAATCTAAGCATAAAGCTGAACGTGTAAGATGGTTTTTTTTAAAAGCTTTCCAAGTACATCTCTGCTTCTTATTTCCCTCGAGTTGTAAGTACTTCAAGAGATCTCTGAGCCAAAAGAGGTCACACAGAAAAGCTATATGTTTTCCACACAGATGAGCAAATGTAACCAGACTCTCAGTTGACGCACAAACAAGCAGCGGAGCCAACAGCGAAAGATGTTTCGTCCCCCACTTAACCCTCACGATATATATGGATCTGCAGCTGAGGAGTCCTGCATTATGGATGCACAGCTAATTTGATGTGCACGCACATGCAGCGAACTGTCAGTCACAGGAGCACAAACATGCAAACATGCACTTGACTCCGTTTAAAGTGCAGTGAAGTTGTTAAAAGTAGGCCAGGGCTCGCTGAGGCTGGAGAGTGTAAACAAGTCCTGATCAGACTGGTTTCATTCCAGTGGAAGGACTTTAAATTAAACATAACATGGACTAGATGTGTTTATGCAGAGCCAGTATTGGTCCTGGGGCTACGTTCAATCAATCTGGCTGCGGATTAAATCAAAGGATTGCTCTGCATAAATAGTACTGCTGGTTACACTGCCAGGTAAATTACCACGGGGGCACCTTATCTGGAAATACAGTGAGATGTCAACATGTCCATCTGTAATAAGAATTCTCATCTGGCGCTGACTTTATCATGAACACACAGAAAGGCTAAAGCAGTTAGCCACAAACACACGTGTCACTTGATATTTAGTTACTGAGTAATGAGCTAGCATTCTTCTGTTGTTTTGCAACTTCTGCTCAGTATGTCGCTTAAAGTGATTCATTAAAACGCCTCCCTCAGGAGTTAGCACAACGCAACAGCCGGCCGCAGCTTATCAGTTAAGCGACAGGTACTTTGTTTTCCGCGTGGGACCGGTGCTGGATGGGACTCTCCAGGCCAGGGTTTCCGTTGTCCGGTAATTGCCGGACTTTAAAATATCCTGAAGTCCTGTATTTTATAATCTCTCCGGTCAAAATGTCCGGTGAAAATACTCCTCCCAAGCACAATTTCAGTTGTAATAAAATGGGTAGTTTCCACATCATTTTATGAAAAAACATATACTTTTTTTTACGAATGAGTAGTGTGTGCATATATGTGTGAATAAATGAATGAATGTAGCCTATATGTGGAACGAAACTTTTTTTCTGCACGGAACGAAACTTGTCTTATTTGTTTCATTAAATCTAACAAACGGCGCACCACAACAGAGAGGTCTTTGACATGGCGAAACAGGCGAATCTCAAAAGATATTTTCTAAAATGAAAAAGCTCTAATGGCGAGGGTGATGATGAGTCCAACTCTAAAAGGCTATCTGAAGAGATGGAGACTACCACAGGGTTCATACTTGAATAAAAAGACAAATATTCCTGGCTGAGGTGCGACATCATCGATGGATCAGAAAAAATGTTTTGCTCACACTGCGAGAAGTCGGGAAGGAAGAATGGATTCACCAAAGGAAGTTATGCTCGTGAGTCAATTGACGGGACTTATTTTATTTGAAATAGCCTGTTTTTCAATAAAAATACTATTAAATGACTTGCATTGATATCGTTCTACTGCATATGATTTATTTTTTACCTCAATAAATTCATATAGCCTATGTGACCGGAATTTCAAACATTTGTCCGGTAAATTGAAAACCTGCCGGTCACATTGTCCGGTGCCAATTTTTTCTAGCGTAAACACTGTACAAGGCGATATGGAAGTCAGAGATCCCGATACTGGACATTGTTATACTTTCGTTCCAGATTTGATACAAAACTGAAACTAAAGAGAAAATAACCCAGGGGTGGACATTCCCAGTCCTCGAGAACCGCCGTCCTGCGTGTGTCAGATGTTTTCCTGCTACAACACACCTGATTCAGTAGAATAGATCACCACCACCTGGTCATCCAGGTGTGCTGAAGGCCCCCCCACCCCCCCCCCGCTATAACCACATGTAAATCATTACTTTTTCAGTGTGCATGGATTAATAGGAAGTGTCATTTCTCTCTGTAAACAGGTTCTGGCATTACCTGAGGAGATAACAGTATCCTTAACCTTCATGCTTTGTCAGAGTCGTCCATTTTCTAACAGGATGATGCCTCTCTTTTTTTAAAGATGCAGTTATAATTTAAGCAAATAGAGTTTATTTTATGGGTAATAACTGCATTTTAAATAAACCATGTTTATTCTTATTATGTCAATGTGTTTCGCCTTTAGATCACCAATTGAGGAATAACCACAAACAGACGACTATGCCAATGCAAGTTTATCTGGAGCCACCAGGCTACGCAAAAGTCCATATGTTGACGCACCAATTACACTCAAGAAAACGGCAAGCTTCTTTTCGTCAGCAATTCCATTTGCCGTAACAAAATGTTCAAACCTTTCCACGTAGGTTGTCCACTGCTCCAACGACTCGTCGAACGGGTTAATGTGTCCAATAAATCCAGCCATGGCGTGCGATTAGCCAGCGTTATCAATCCTTCCGCTTGGCGAGCTGCACCTGTCCAAACTTTTCCGACCGGACAAACGTTCCTCTTCCCCCTCCACTCGCAGTCAATACTGCGGCGAAACTTTGGCAATCTAAAGTTATCCTCATCGCCAATATTATGTCAATGTGTTTCGCCTTTAGATAACCAATTGAGGAATAACCACGAACAGACGACTATGCCAGTGCAAGTCATTGGTTTACTGCTCCTCTCATTCATGGTGTACAAATTTATATGCTTGGCACTGCCAAAGGGCACAGCGCCCACCTGTGGGTTGGCATATGTAAATGCAGCTCCCATACATCACAATTCTCATGAGCTGGTGTCCATACATTTGATTTTAATCCACAGTCAACAGATGTACGCCTCCCTCGATCGTTCCTTCCTTTCTTCATCATGTTCGAAGTCAAAGCCATCATTCCACGGTTCCACGTTTTCTTTTCACTGGACCTGTGGGTTTAAATCAGTGATGCTGCAGTCAACATGTAAAAGTGGCATTTTGACCTCAAGTAGAAAACTTACAATAGCAGCTGATTTAACTTCCAACTGTGTCCAAGGACGAGTTCTCCCTGAGAAAACACAGAAGGAAAAAACTCTGACATACATGGAGCAAATACAAGTTGTGCTGTAAGCGTAACGCACAGAAACCTGTGAAAGTCTTCGGGGGCAGGTGTGAGGACACCTGGTCTAGGTCACGGACCTCTTAATAGGTGAGTATCCTGAGCAAACCTTGTCTCCATGTGCTTCAGTCTCTGTGCTCGTTGCTGCCGAAGGCGATGAGTCCGGCTATTTCTGAGCTTTGTTGAGCATTTGCTGAAAAACCCACAGACTCCTGGTTGTTTCTTCATACGGCTCCGGACATTATTCTCTGCTAAAAGAGCCCCAGATACCTCAGATGCCATGAAAGAGTTTTTATCTGTTGTAAAAAAAAAAAAAAAATGTGTGGGAAGTCTGAGTTTTCAAACTTCATTAGTGTGAGAGGAGGAAGACAGAATGGAAAAGTGTGCTTTTGGAAGCACAAGCAGCGACGCAGCTGGGAGTTTTAGATTAAACAAAGCAAGAATACAGTAGAATAAAAGGACAACAACAACAACAACAACGCAGTCACACACATACAATATTCTCCACACAAGTCGACAATATCTTCCTCTACAGCTCTACCGATGTATTCATGCCAGTGAATTACAAATTACATCTATTTAGGCCTCGAGGCCACACAGAGTCCTTGTCGAGCCGCTGAAGACACTTGAAAATGTAGCAAGGCCGAGTTATCACGACCCACTTTAGCTCCTTAGAATACTGCCTTAACATTGATCTGTACTTTTATTGAAAACAGCTTCTATCCAGAGAGCTGTTTGACAGCAAAGACAAGAACGCATTTATAGAAAAAAACATTTAGAAAAGAAAAAAATCAATGTGAAGGTATTCACCTTGATTGGCATTCTTATTATTTTGTTGGTATTAAACTTGGTATTGAAATTCACTTTTATCTGGATTCTGTATAACAGCCCACACAAACTGGACCGAGCTGGTAAAGTGAGGTGAAAAAAAAAAAAAAAAAAAAAAAAAATGACTTCAGACTTTCAAAATAAAAATGTCTAAAAGGATTTAAATATTGAAATGGGGAAAAAAACATTTGCACCTTAAGGACCTGTTTTTGTCTTATAATAAAGACAATTTGGCAGCAGGTTTTTCCTCATATTTTTAATCTACTGTAGAGAGAAGCTGAAAGGGAAATGACAGTTTTACAGGCTGTCCCTTCAGTGCTAATGCTAATGCTAACGTGAACCCTGATTGGATAAAGATTTAGAACTGGACACATAGTTTTCAACAGATAAATGGATAAAATAATTGCTGTTTGTGGTGGTGTAGTATATGGGCAGTATTTTGCCAACATTAAAAAAGAATAAGAAAAAAAAGAACTAAAAATGAACCATTTAGTTCATTTTTTTTGAAATGGTGAACTGAACTAGTTCATTTTAATTTCTGTGAACTATGAACTGAACTAGTTCGTGTAGAAAGTGAACTTGCCCAACACTGGTCTATGTACAGTCATGGAAAAAATTATTAGACCACCATTTTTTCTTCACTTTCTTGTCCATTTTAATACCTGGTACCACTAAACGTCATCATGTGACTAAAACAGACAGAAAAGAAAACACTGAATGCATAAAAGCAGTGTTTTTGGCAGTACAACGCCATAGCTATTGATGTAAAAACTTAAGTGATTTAGGTTATAATCAAGAAAACCATGGAAAATGGTAAGATATCAGCTCTTAAATAAAACTCTTATGAGCAATCTTTGTGGTTATCGTTATGTTTGTCCAAACAAATGTACCTTTAGTTGTACCAGGCATTAAAATGAACAAGAAACTGAAGAAAACAAGGGTGGTCTCATAATTTTTTCCATGACTGTATATGACATTATTATTAAAATAAACGTTCTCTTGAGTGTCTCCTAGTCAGATATCCCTGAACTGTTTCTTTGTCTCTTGGTCTCCCTGTACTGTTGTTAAATGAAAATTGAATATATTCTCACTCTGGATATATATTTGCACTGACAAACGACGGAGGTGCAAAACAAGTTTATTCTCTAAATCTGCAGATTCAGGGAGGTCATTACAGAACGCTGGATCGTTCAGAATGACAAAGACAGAAAGGCGGGAAGTTCATCTAAACGACAAGAGGAAAACAAGGAAACCTTGAGATCTGTCCAGACATCCACACGTCAAAACTTAGCTACTTGATGGAGCCAGAACCATAACAACCTGTGGCCTCACAGCATGACACAGCAGTTTTAGCAGGTTTAGGCCTCAGAATGAATTTTTAACATTACAACTGTCATCTCAGACCTGCTCAAGTTTGCACACTCAAGTTTTATTTCATCTGATCTATTTTCTTGTTTTTTCTGCAGTAAAATACATTTCACATCTTCTCAGTTGTAGGCATATTTTGTAAATCAATTGATGCAAACAAATTAACATATATTTAAATGTAATGTTGTAATGTATTTTTTTTTAAATGCCAAATGCTGTGAATACTTGTACGTAAGAGAAGGCTGAGTGGTGACCGAGGGATCATCACATATTAGCCTTTCCAACTTTCCAGAGAATTAGTTAGCAGTTTTCTGCTTGTTCTTGAAACAAACCCCCCATCATCAGACCCGTCCGGACGTATTCTCTGAGCACAGCTCCAACAATGCTCGCCTGTGTTGTGTTGACTTTTTCCCTCTCTTCCGTACTCTCGGAGCGTATGCCATGTGAGAACGTCAGCGATGACGCCTCGAGCTGCATTCCTAGAAATGGCAGCGCATTCCTCAGCAGTCGCCCGGGGTCAGCGGGCACGCCACGCTTGTCTCAAAGCCCTGGGGGGGGGTGAGATTCAAGCTCGGCTCAGTTTGTTTATTTACCGCGTAAGACAGTTTAGTTTGTTGCTCAAGAATTAAAGTGACAGCGAAAGCTGCGGAGCAATGATTGGGATGACACGGGGTGAATTTGTTTCTAACGGCTGATGGGATTCGTGTGTGATACGTAGCACGGAATCAAACCGTTTCATGTAGAAGGTAATGAAGTCGGACAGTTGTACAAGCAAATAACTTATGGTGGGGCTGGTGAGGTGTTTTCTGCACAAAGCGCTGAGATACAGCGGTGAGGTTTAGGTCACCCGCATGCAGAGGCTGTCGTGGTTGCACGTGTACAACCCAGAGAGATGGATGTGGGTAAAAATATGCTTCGGGTCACATCTGTGGGTGTGCAGCGTGAGCAAAGTGCAAGTTGTTTAGTGGCCTTTGTAGACAGTTGAATTGATTGAAAGGGCGCAGACAGAGCTTTAGAGAGGTTTGAAAGGGCATTTTTGACTTGGAAATGGTTGGTTTTAGTATTTAGACTCCAGCGAAGAGGAAGTGAATCAATAAATGCCGTTGAGCAGCATTTATGGAAGCAGAGCATCTTTAAAAAAAAAAAAAAAAAAAAGGAAAAAAAGTGCCAGCAGTCATAAAGGATCTTCTATCCACTAGACCAACTAGGAGTTTATTCACTGGGTTATAGAGATGTTCCGATGCTATTTTTTCCTTTCTGATATCAATTCCAACACCTGGGTTTTGGCCAGTATCAGCTGATACTGATTAGTGATCCAATACTAGGGATGGGCATTTGGTCGAGATTTATTCGTCGATCGTCGGGAGAATTAATGATTAATAATCGATTAATCATTAACATTTTTATATTGAAAACTATTACAATTATTCTCGATATCTGCGAGACGTTTGTTTTCCCCGTTGGCCTGGTTGCTATGGCCTGGTTGCTATGGCCCGCGCATGGCCAGATGTGTTCAGTGGGCCGGATGTTCGTGGTCGAGAATAACGTGACATTTCCTGTTTCTTTTCTTTAAAAAAACAACGATAATAAAAGAAGAGATATCGAGGAGACTACTTAACGAGGACAATTTATATCAAGGCGCCAGTATTACAGGCTTTTTGTTTCTTAAAAACATGCGCTTGTTGTGTGCTCGATGTGCGCTGCAGCTCCGTCTGGTCCGTGCTAACACCGAGTTGAGGCTAGGCTAGGCTAGGCTAGGCTAGGCTGATGATGAACCGCCTCCACCGTCCTTTACAAGGCTTGGATGCGCGTTGTTCAAGTGATACATCATTGTCGTTGTCGATTAATTGTATTTGTAATTAGCATTGCAGTGATTGCAGTACACTTGGACATTTTCTAAACGAAAATGGTCCCACGCCACACTTCACCGCGACCGCTTCATGATTAGGAGATGACCTACAGAAGCTAGCATGTAACAACTGAGTCCAGCCAGGGTAGGGTGATGGTGAAATGTTGCCCCCTGTTGACAAATTTCTATCGGTGGCACAGCGAAATGCATCGCATTGTTTGAGGACGTGAACTGATAACCTACATTCAGATTGTTTAAAAAAAAAAAAAAAAAAATTCGGTTCATCGACGAAAATGAATGTCTTCGACCAAATTCTTAATGATCAATCATCTATTAATCGATTAATTATGCCCATCCCTATCCAATACCAGTGTTATTATTATTATTTTATTTTCTTCTATACAAAAAGACATTTATATTTTGACATTTAAACACATTGGAGTCCAATTGTAAAGCCGATTGCCTGTACTTCTTTTAGCTGATATGAAATATGATCAGTCAGAAATATGATGGCATTTGAAGAGGCCAGTTTCAGAGTTGTAATTCTGACCTGGAAAAATGTAACACGACTGCAGATGTTTAATCACAGGAAAATCAGACGCCATCCAGGACAATGGATTCAACAGCTTCTTCCATCACTGTTCTGCTTCTCTTACTCTCTCTTATTCTTTAAAAAGCAACTCCAGAGTTTGCTGTTGTGGTATGTCCATCTTTAACTTAATGAACTTGTGCTTTTCTTATGTAGTGCCACCTCAATTGTTTAATGAGTTTGCTTTAGTTACATTTAGCAACATTCATGTCACCTCTGGAAACAGCAGCCTTGCATAATGAGCATGTCAGAGTTCTCCAGGTGGGACTTACCTGCCTAAAATAACACAACGCCATGCTAATGCTAGATAGGTACTAGGGATGTGCGCAATTAGTCGTCTAAACGATTAAACGTCCGCTCACTTACTAGTCGGCACCAGAAATATTAGTCGTTTAAACCAATTTGTGTTTTATTCATGTACAAGGACGCTTAACTGTCATACTGCCGCCCGCCACTAGTCGGGGCTACAGAGTCGTCAGACAGCAGTCCCCCTCTCCGCGGCAATGCTCGAATAGAGTTTTAAAACCTCACGGTGGGAAGATAGTCTCGCAAAACTAGCACAGTTTGGCGGTACTTTAATCTAGAAAATGAAAACAAGGTAGTATGTAGACTGTGTCAGAAACAACTAGCATACAATCACTCGACTGGAGCAATGAGCAACCACATTCAACTCAAGCATTTGGATGTTAATCTGCACGAGACGACGGCTGCTGATGCTAGCGCTGCTAGCCACACTCAGGCCGATTTGACATTGTTTACCCGGAGACGTGTTCTCCCGTCCGGTCTGAGAGGAAAACGCAGCTCATCACGATAATGACTTCGCAAGATATGCTTCTACTTAACTTTGTGGAAGGTGAAGGCTTCAGGAAGCTAATGGAATATGTTGAGCCCGAATACACCGTACCGGGACGCAAACTGATAACTTCCAAGCTGGAGCGCATTTTTTTTTTTTTAGACTAGTCAACTAGTCTTAATTAAAATTTTCGTTTAGTCGACAGGGAAATTAGTCGCCAGGAACATCCTTATAGGTACCGCTATCCAGTCACTCACATGATTCGGCTTCTACGCCCGCAAATCAAAACAGGACGCTATCATGTCATTTTTATAAACCTTAAAAGCCAACAGAAAATCTATGCCTTGTATCAGAGGGTTCAGCCGCATGAAAACACAAAATTTAGGAAGCAAACATATAGAAACCAAACAACTGCTACACTCTCTCTCCATCTCCTCACCTTTATAAAGCTGAAACAGGTTCAGTTTCATCAGACAATCAATCTTGTAACACACGTCTTGGAGACATCTGAATGATAACATGTTGGGTTTGCATTAGAAAAGTATATTGAGGATCAAATAGATAGTTTACTGTGGTCAGGCGAGCTGTCATTTGTATTTCGGATACCCCAATGACTTCTTCAAGCCGCACTGTTCTATAACCTATTTATAACTTTATCCCTCGTGCAGCACAAATGTCACCCCTTGTTAAGCCTATACTTCAGTTGTCCATGGGTGATTTTATTACATTAGCAGTTGTTTCTTTATAAATGTTAGTTTTCTTCAGAACAACGGGGATGCTAAACATACCTCATTAGAAAGTCAGCTCACTTTTCTCACAGCTGTGAGAAAATGGCCTGAATCATAAGCGGTTTCCTTCCCTCTTTTTAATTATACATGCATATACAGCTCGGGTAGCCTACATAATTTAAAAGTTGATATCATTAATTATTTAAAATACCTTTTTATTAGTATGCTGCATTCCCCAGAGTTACTGGATGCACTGACTGCACTCATGTTCCCATCTATGCTACTTTATTGATTTTTCCTTTGCCTGAGTTAAATGTTTTTAAAGTAAACCTGTTACATTTGAGTGAACTGTCTGAAATATGATTCAATACATCGTCTTCAATTCCTTCAAAGTTTTTTTTTTTTTTTCAAGAAAGATTTCACCTGCCATTAAATATTTAAATGAGGCTTCCACTCATCAACTGTCTTTCCTTCACCGCTGCACCCATGTTGATTTTCTGCAGGAAGCCACGATTGCAATAAAATCTCTGATTCAGTGAAGAAGAGCAGAGGGATCTCTTTTGTTTACTTGCTGTTGCCATGGTAAATCCCAGTAACAGAGCTCCACTGATGATGTCGTTCCATAGTCACGGTAAAATTGACTGAACCAACTCTAAACCTCTGTTCTGAATCTGAAAACGTGGCGTCTGTTAACTCAGGATTTATTGACTCTGAGTTTGTTTTTTGACTCTGGGTTTGTTGCACCTTATTTCTGAAACTGGTCCCAGGTTTTTGTTCTGGCACCAGCTCACCAGTTGTGTGACTTCCTCCCTGTGTGGTGCCTCGATGTTGTTACTGATGAGTCCAACAATAGTGGTGTTATCAGGAAACGTGATGATGATGTTGGATTTGGACCTGGCAGTGCAGTCTGGGTGAGCAGTGGGCTCAGCACTCACCATGATGGGCACCTGGACTCACCTTGATGCTGCCTGGCATTTTGCTGCCAATGTGCACTGATCGAAGTCTCTCTTCCACAAGTCCACAAGTCCGCAAGTCCAAAATCCAAAACCTTCACGTGTGCTGAGGTCAGACTGGGCACCTGCTCCCTCTTAGTGTGGATTTCTGTAGTTGTGTATTATTCAAGACTTCAAACTGTGCATAGAAGTAGTTCAGTAAGTCAGAGTGGTTAGTGTTGCTGTATTTAGTCTGTGCTGTGGCCTTATATTCCATGAGAGACTGGATGCCTTTCTACAGGTGCCTAGGGTCCTTGGTATTGTTAGGATTTAGGATTAACTATGTAGATTCTAACTTGTTATAACTGAAACTTGGCATGAAGCAAGCTGTGAGTTGCTCAGCTCAGGTTTACGACTTAATTACTGCAACATCCTCCCGACCCCCATCACCAGTTTGAAACTGCCGGAACAACAGTTGTTGATTTACCAGGACTGGGTGACTGGACCATCTGTATCTCAGTAGACAAAGGACCATTAAACTCAGAGGAACTAAGGACACGCCTTCTCTGGATCCTTAAAAGATGAACATGAACTAACTTGCAGCGTGCATTTGTTCATGGCAGCATCTCGGTGATGTTGTGAGCAAGTGTACCATCGGCCGATTAAAATATTCTGCATGGCATAATAATTCTTTGTATTCATGATTGTATTCAATTCTTGATTGATCTTTGCTTCTAGACTTGTCATTTAGGCACCAGATAAAAGAACACGGAGACAGATTTTACAGTATCACAGAAATGGTTGTGGCCCTTCTCTGCATGCTGAAATTTTGCTTTCCTGATGACCTTGGAAAGCTGGGCTCTGGCTAATCTGAGAGCTTCTCCATCCCCAAACCTGAAGGCAGTATCTCTGTCTCTGAGCCCGGCATGGGAGTCCACTTAGACATGGCTTCTGTTTGGCCTGTGTGGTTACTGCACTATGTATTTAATGATATTTGCTTGGGGGGGGGGGGGTCATGCTCTGGGTCTCTGTAAAGCAACTAGAGACAATTGGCATTGTAACAGATGCTACACAAATAAAACTGAATTGAATTGAATTTAATCTAGTCACAGATTGTATTCCTCTATGCAGGTGTACAAATCATCGGTGGCTGCCTTGCTAAACATACCCCAATATGTGATATCAAAGCACACATCCAAGACTGAGGTGGTTCCTGCCACACATGGACCATCTTTGTGCTGGCCTTGAGCGTTTCAAAAGTGGCTTGTAAGCAAGAAGAAGTAGGAGGTAGAGGTGATTGGAGAGTCATAGGTGGGGGCGGGGTACGGCCTGGCGGTAGTGTTGGTGTCGAATAAGTCCAGTATGTAGTAGCAAAGTTCACATGCTGGTGAAACTTCAGTGCAAAAGTTTTTAAGTGTGCCCCAGCAACCATGAGCCATCCAGGTGGGTCCTTTGTTGCTTGATAAGTGAGTTATAGCGCTCCTGCACTGAATCATTTACTGTACCGTATTTTCCGCACTATAAGGCGCACCTAAAAGCCTTTCATTTTCTCAAAAACTGACAGTGCGCCTTATAATCCGATGCGCCTTGTATATGGATCAATATTGGTTAATTATGGCTACTGTAGTCAGGGGGCGTTGCCGAAGTAACAGCGGTATAAAACGTAAAGGTGATTTCCTCTCCCAGACCACTTGTGCGTGTACGAAGACCCCAAAATGGCTCCTCTCAAGAGAAACGCTTATGATGCCGAGTTCAAACTCAAGGCTATCAGTCACACAGTTGAACATGGAAATAGAGCAGCAGCAAGAGAATACAACTTTAATGAATCGATGGTATGGAAGTGGAGGAAGCAAGAAGATAACCTGCACCAAGTCAAGAAGACTAAACAAAGTTAGCAAGGGAACAAAGCAAGATGGATGCAGTTGGAGGACAAACTCAACAGTGGGTGTTTGAACAGAGAGCAGCAAGTAGAGGCGTCTCCACAGCAACAGCGCTCGCTAACGACATGAACATCGATTAATTTAGAGACGGTCCTTCTTGGTGTTTTCGCTTTATGAAAAGATGCAATCTCTCCATCCGCACACGAACTACCGTCTTGCAGCAACTGCCAAAAGATTACCAAGAAAAGGTGGCATCTTTCCGGGCTTACCGCAAAAAGCAGCACATCATCAACATGGACGAGGTTCCACGCACCTTCGATATTCCTGTTAACCGCACCGTGAATACGGTGAATATACACCACAGGAAATGAGAAATCATCCCTCACCGTAGTTCTGGCATCCCAGGCTAATGGCCAGAAACGAATTCTGCGCTGACCAGTAGGTGGTGACTACCGAGGCATTTACACGCCAGTCATCGTTGATATAAATAGAGAGACCAACACCGCAGGTCTCATCGGAGGCCACGGTGCCTTTAACCGTTAGCCCCGGTGCCTTTAACCGTTAGCCACGGTGCCTTTAACTGTTAGCCACGGTGCCTTTAACCGTTGGCCACGGTGCCTTTAACCGTTAGCCACGGTGCCTTTAACTATTAGCCACGGTGCCTTTAACCGTTAGCCACGGTGCCTTTAACCATTGGCCACGGTGCCTTTAACCGTTAGCCACGGTGCCTTTAACCATTGGCCACGGTGCCTTTAACCGTTAGCCCCGGTGCCTTTAACCGTTAGCCCCGGTGCCTTTAACCGTTAGCCCCGGTGCCTTTAACCATTAGCCACGGTGCCTTTAATCATTAGCCACGGTGCCTTTAACCGTTAGCCACGGTACCTTTAACCGTTAGCCACGGTACTTTTAACCGTTAGCCACGGTGCCTTTAACCGTTAGCCCCGGTAGTTGAATGGCAGCGTCAGGGATCTCGTCTTGCACCCAAGTTGTTATTCAGCAAACTGTTCTCAGGATTCATTCAAGTAACATATACAATGCTGATTGTCATGGGACGCACAATGATGCTAGCACGTGATCTGTTTAGTTTGAGTCTTTATTTTTAAGGAAAGCATAATAGTTGCGAAAACACACAATGAGAATCAAGTCAATTTCCTTTGCTGCAAAACTTTACATTTGAAAAGAATTCACAAGATGGCAGTGGGATTTAAGCCAAGTAAGGAAGGAAACCAGTTCCTGATTGTACCTTCTTCTTGGTCTTTGCTGTCAAGACGAACAATAAAATACCTGGTTACATTTGATGGAGCATTCTCATATATAAAGAAGAAAGTCTCTGTAAAAACCGAGGACTTTTAGTTGTTGAATTTGGGAGGTTCTTTTGATTCATTTTAACACTCAAAAATATCCATCTACCTCACTCTTAGCCCTGGGTGATACTGGAAGCAGAAGTGCCATGATCCAGGTGCTGTTTCGCTCCATCCTCAGTGCGACTTCAGGTCCTACCGGTAGCATTGTGTTTCTGCCTGTTTGGCTTGACTATTACATCTTTACTGGAAGGCTTCAAGATCACATGACAATCATGTGACAATCTGTCTGTTTAAAGACGTTTTTCTCACAGTTTCTTGTCCTTTCTGCTGTTATACATATGAAAACAATGAGTGGTGTCAAATTAAAATGATTTTTGACTTCTACAATAAACCTGTCTTCATATCTGCATATCTGAAGTCTATTCTGGAACCTCTGAAATGTTTTACATGGCCTAACTTAATGTTGATTTATGGAGCCCAGTGGTGGCGTTTGAATGTTGTCCAGATTCTCTACATCATTATTCTCTCTGACTTCCTGCCAGTTCAATCTGCTGTAACTCATTTAAATCGATGCGACTCGGTGCCAAAATAGACTCAGTGCATATCATTAGCAAAACAGAACAGATGATTGCAAACCATTTAACATACATCAAGTTCTTGTTTTGTCTCAACATCCTCAATCTGCTGTGCTGTTGGTATAAAGAAATAGCACCTCATAATACCAACACTGGCTATGGAGATGAACCCACTCTCAAATCAGATCTTAATTTCTTATTTAACTAAAGCTTAAATCAAATATTAAAGCCTTTTAAAGTACCTAAATATCCCACATATGGCTTTAGAGGAGTTAATTAACTCCTTCTAGCTGAACTTGTGGAGGAAACAACTGCTACTCCAGCAGAATTAACAGCTCAAAGGTGTTAAGATAAATGAAGGTGTCATGCTCTCCTTATTTAGTCAGATAAATGAAGTGTTATTTGAAAACATGAAAGGTCTAATAGAGGTGAAATGAGTACTGAAAGGAGTGTTAACTTATTTTGGCATCTGGAAAATCCACTCCATTCCTGAAGTGTTCTTCTAGATGAGCTGACCAGTCAAAGCACTTCACAGTTCACATTTACATTAACTTCTTGGTCTATACTGTGGTTCTTCTGCATCATAGATGTACGAACACAACTGTGAAGGCATTAGGGACAGTGTGAGGGTCTCTGCCTTGGAATTTTCAGTTTGTGGACCGAACCAGTGACCTTATGACGGGCAGCACGGTGGTGCAGTGGTCAGTCATGACACAACTGTTCAGTTGGATCTTTCTGTGTGGAGTTTGCATGTAAGATGTAACAAATGCAGTCCACTGTCAATGCCATTTTTTGAAAATTGAAATTTAATTTATTGTCCACCTAGTTCCACCGCTATGTACGCGGCGCAAGACTCTGAGCAGAGCTCAGCGGCAGCCGGAAATGAGCGACTACCTATCAGCCAATCAGAAAATTGCATACTGTCAGATATCAGCCAATCAGAAAATATCAGTACTGTATCCTGGTGAGATACGAATAATCAAACGCTGCAGTGTGAACAAGCAAATGAGCGCAGTAAGTGATCTCATCTTTTGATTCTGTAGCCTACTGAATCGTAAAATAATTTAATCTAAAAAAAGGGAAAAACAAAAGCTCTGTCGGTTGGGTAATATTAGTTTTTTTATAACTCACAAGACCGCATGTTAACTTTAACCATCACAGACTTTTGCTAACTTTAGCAGCCTCACCGTACACACACCTGACGGTTACACTGGACTCACACTAATCACACACACACACACACACAGTTTATTTTTATTTTGTCAGAATTTTTGTCAGAGTAGTGCAGGTGACATCATTGTATGGACAAAGACACATTTCATTCCAGAGATTGATGTTCTTAAAGAATCTAATAGAAGATTTTCAAAAGATGGTTGCAAGACCATGACCGGTATTCGTGCTTTAAATTCTTTGAGTGCCACTTTTTGTAACAAAGATGACGTATTTAGATTGGGGATAAAGTATATGTGTGATACTGAAGAGGAAGAACTTGAGATTCCTCAGCTCAAACGATTGACAGAAAGAAAACAGAAAAATGGCTCACCATCACTCTACAAGAACACAAAATAAATCGACCATTAAGTGAATCTTAATGGCTTAAACTTAAACACCTTAAACACTGCAAAACAGTTATGTAATGTCAGGGCTAGGTGTAAATATTGTCTTATTTACATATTGTAGTGTCTTATCTAGGCTGTTTAGGATTTTTAGGGTGCTTCCATGCCCCCCCCCCCCCCCCCCCCCCCCCCCCCCCCCCCCCCCCCCCCCCCCAACATTTTCACTGCATACTGCTCATAAGTATGTAAGACCAGTTTTGTAGGAATTTAGATGTACTTGGAGAAGTGAAAACTTTAATGCAGGTGGGTGGGTTTTTTTCTACTTTATTCCTTCATTGGGAAAGCACATTACAAAAAGTGTTTAAACATTGATGAAAAAAGTGAAGGGAAAGGACACCTGTTTGACCTCTAGATGTAGAAGAAGAACAGGATCCTTTCAGTGGTAAAAACAAGATCCTACAAAGTGAAAAACAGATTCAAGGAGGAAGGCAAATCAAAGTACATAAAGAGAAGACCTCACAAAAGCAAGTATTCCTCATTCATAAGCCTCAAAAATGAAAAGGCCAGTTTAAAAGCCTATCCAGATATGGATTTATTCTTTGTAAAGATTAAAGTTAGTTCAACCTTTACAAGAATGATGGGAAGGAAAGAGTTAGAAAAAGACTTGGGTACGTCAACACCAGTAAACCTTGTGACAGTGTAATGGGGGTGCACAGCTTCCAGTGGCACTGAGTTACTGTTAGTTTTAAAGAAGTAATAAATGCCACACGTGTATAAGAACGTACAAGTTTATCTTCATCAAATGTAGTTCAACTGATGAGCAACGACAATACAATCAGCTTGAGTTTTTGAAGGGGAAAAAAATGGTGTATTCTACAATCACTCTATGTGGAACCAATAAGCTTTATTTTAATAAAAGCTAATCGAGAACCACGAAATTATGCTATTTTTAATCATCATTTGTTTGACTTAAAGGTTTTTTCTCTCGCTGTAGGAGTTTTTTTTTTTTTCTACTTGCCATTCTCCTTGATTTGGATTTACTATTATAATTGTAGTTAATGATATTTGCTCGGGGGTCATGATCTGGGTCTCTGTTAAACACCTAGTAGTTTAACCTGGTGGAGACAAACACATGGATTAGTCTTTTTAAATCTGATTTAGACACTATTCCTTTGATTCTAGCAATGTTTTTAGATGGTAAAAAGCTGCTGATGTTATTGTCTTAATGTGGCTGTTAAAGTTCAAGTCTGAATTCATTTTACCCGTAAATTTCTGACCTGATTTTTAAGTTGTAGAGAGAGAGTCTCATGGTCCAACAGACTGAACATATTTTACTCTTAACATATTTTTCAAGTATTACAAATTTCAGTGCTATATACTTTCATTTGTCCAACTAGGTCTGATCCAAAAAAAGAGGCTTCAACATTTTAAAGATCTGTAAATACTGTCCATATTTGAACCAAACTGGTTACACTTTTATTTTCTTTCTTTTTACAAAAAACCTTCTAAATAATTCCAGACTCTATTGTATAAAGTAGAATGCTTGATGAGTTAATTAAGTTTCATTTCAATTAACTTCAGTTCACTTCAACTCATGTCACTTCAATTCAGTTCAACTCGGTTGCATCATTATGTTTTCCTCTGTGAAATCTATAACAACTGCAATCTTATAATAACATTAGCAGCTAATGACGAATAAAAAGCACCAAACCAAGAACACTAATCAGCGTCCTTAGTTCGACGCAAAATAAATGAATATAAAACTGCTATTTCCACAACAACAGAGTTCAGCCATTTATCCACTAGTTTTAATACAGTAACCCTTTGGGATATAAAGTCGTATTATTCAGTGCTGGAGGGTAAAACATGCACAGAGGCAGATTACAAACCATCCAAACAAGGAAAACGCAAACTGTCCCTTAATCCCAGCAACACATTGAGATGGAAAACAGTGATAACAGCAGCAGACAAATAAAAGATTAATCTAATAAGTCGAGGCCACCACACACTGAATAGCGCCTTTGTACAAACAGGCTGTGATGATGGTGTTTGTGTGTTTGTGTGTGTGTGTGTGCGGTGTTTGTGTGGTCCAACGGGCACCAAAGCTCCTCTCGCCATCTGGCCTCGCTAAAATGAACAGAGTCCCACACCGTCTCCGTCTCTCTCATTTTTTCTGTCTGTCTCAGCCTCGACCGCTCGCTTCGGGATTTGACACTCATCCACCCAGAGAGATTAAGTGTTTCCATATTCTCCTGATATTCCCTGCGCTGTTTTGTCTTCGAAAAAAAACGGCACCTGTATGCCAGGATGTGTTCTGGAAGCCCAAAAACAATATGATGAAGGTGAAACAGTCGGTAGAAAACAAATTCAAAGGTGCATAAATACAGTGAGCTCACACGTCTGCCCTGTGGGACACCAGCGTGGCTTGATGTGGACGTCCTGAGCTCCAGGGTCAAACGTCAGGCTTCAAGTTCACAAGTTCAACAAGTTCCAACACTGTAGGATAAATGTGGACACACACAGGAAGCTGGCATACATTCATTTATGATTCTGTTGCCTGCAAACACTAAACCAAATCTGTCACTCCCGATGTAAGTGACAACCCATGAGAGGAAAAAAAAAACTTTTTTTTTTTGTATTGCAATTTCCATATTAAAGGATTTTTTTTTCAACTGTATATCCTTGTGAGGGCATTTAAAAGAAAACACAAGCGCACACGCACACGCACACACACCAGAAATCACTTATCACTTGACAGGAGTGTAAATCCATGAAGCTTTAAGAGGCTTTACCAGAAACACCACGGCTGCCCCCTACCAAGCATATCTGTTTTATTTATTTATTTATTTTTTTTCATCTCCACCTAAACTTGTTTATTCCTTCTGGGAAATTCAGTGAATTTGGGAACATGAAGTTAAAGCTGACTGCATTCACACGTTTACTCCCTGATGTGCTACATAATGCAGAGAGGACAACAAAGCTCCGCCCATCTCAGGTCTTAACCTCCCGCTGTTCTCAAACACAGACGACGTTTTTATGTTCATGCTCTCAAGCAAATCTGTCCAAGGACATATACTCCGATTTAACATCCCGTTGTGTGGAAATGTGAGTTTTCTCTTATTCAAAAGAAAGAAAGTGCTCATTGTTGCGAGGCGTGATGATGGTGAAAAGCAGTTTGGGAGACATAAGAGAAAAGACGTAATTACATCAAAGGACTCCAATACAGAGAGCCATATTAACCAAAAAAAACAAAAATACACAGCACAATTTACACACGATAAACAACAGAAGAGTTCGGCCCCCCAGCATTTGCTTTTAAGCTGCGCTTTTGACATAAATCCTCACCAACATGTTGTTTATTCAAACGTAGAGTAATGTTCTGTTTCCGTCGCTGGACACGTCTGAAATGTCATTACTGTCAGTGATTTTATTCTAAAACCCAACTACCTGGCTTGGTCTTAATTACAAAAATAAAATGATTCGTTTCTGTTAATTTGCATTATTCAGTCTGATCCATTTCATACGTCCCAGTGTTGTTGAAGAGTAAAAGATATGATGCCAACATAAACTGTATAAGAGATGGAGGTATTGTAATTCTCCCACATTGAGTGCATTTACATGGGAAGTTTAATTCCTCTTTAATTCAGAATTAAAGTTAAAGCCGAATAAAAGTTACCATGTAAACACTTAATTCCATATGAAAATGTCAATTCTGAATTAAACTTAATTCCGAAGTAAGTGGCTGGTTTATTCTCATTTTAATTCCGATTAAATAATTCCGCGGTCATGTTTACACTCATTCCTGTTTAAATTAATTCCCGTCTGTAGCGATGACGCTTATATTCCGCGCTGGGCTTGTTTTCAAAACAAAGTTTCAAAATGGCAGCACGCAGTAAACGGTGTTCAAGAGCAGAGACGATTTATTTAATAAATAGCTTGGAGGAACTGGAAATAATTAAAAGAACAGATGGCAGGAAACATAAAAATTGTGAGCTTTTCAAAGCGTCCAGGTTAAATGAAGGAGGTTTCACAGATAGAGACGCCACCCAGGTCAAAAATAAGTGGAATGTTGTTGCTAACCAGTAACTAAGTTTATTTTCTTCCAGTAGATGTAAAGGCGTCCGCCCCCCCCATCCAATCAGAACCCTTCCCAACCCCCAGACCTAAAGCGGAGTTGGATAAAGCTGAACAAACGTGTTTTCCATGTAAACCCAATTCGGAATTACTATTTCCATGTAAACTTGAAAGAAAATAGTTTAATTCGGAATTATTTAATTCCTAATTATTAATTCCGAATTAAAAAACATCATGTAACCGCAGCCATTGTCCTCACATCAGAGACGCTCTACAGTCTATGGTTCCCAACTTGTTTGTAGGGCTTAAATGTAGGAATCTGAAACTTAAAATCAGAGATATAATTGTTTAACCCGTTCAGATTCAAGGCTTCATGTGCTCTGTTGCTATATCTGAGCTACATGAAGGAAGTTAACACAAGGAAGCTCCGAACTGTTAGCAACAATGCTGCACAACAGAACCCAGACAGCCATCTCTCTTTTACCAATATTATTACAACGTAACACAAACACAACAATGCACAGGTCTAATGACGATGCCAGTCCTCCATGTAGACGATGTGCTTTGTTGCTATCCAGAAGCCAAAACAAAGCAGGCGTTACTGTTGTCCACAGGAGAGGAAAACTGTTAATGTTCCTGGATACGCTCTTAAAATCTATTTTACTATACAAGAGGGATTTACCACTATTCTGTTAAAAGATATCTGTACACTTAGTGTTCAGTAAAGGTGGTGGAGTCCCATAAGCCTTCAGTTGGTGTTGAGACCTAACGACTGAAGGCCAGAACATACAGTTCAAACCATTCAGTAACTCTCAGGCCTTCTGCATACAGACAACGACATCTTATAATAAACCACTGCCTTATATCAGAAACTTTTGGATCACTCTTATTTCTCATATTCCAATATACACCTTTCCATTAATGTTCTTATAGACATATTCAAGGCATTGATGCTGTGGGACTGATGCACACCACACCATCCAGACACAGACACTTTCCCTCCATCTGAAATGAGCTGCTGTCTGAAAAGGCTCAGCTGCAGTCACATACAGGCACCACTTCATGTATTATGGTTTCAGCTTTTATTTCTGCATGCAGCAGTAAACTGTGTTCATTGGCGATGCTTACTGAGTCCTGACTCCCTTAATTTATTCACAATATTTTCCCTTTTAGATGATGAAGAACATAAATTCTTTGAAAGTGGGTCATGAACTGTTGCTGCTTTTACATCTTGAACGCATTTAGATTGACCACCTTAGTGCTGCATTAGTGGCTTCCTCTGTCTTTCTGAAAGGAACACAGACAGTAAGCACATACATATATATATATATATATATATATATATATATATATATATATATATATACAGTCATGGAAAAAATTATTAGAGCACCATTTTTTCTTCAGTTTCTTGTTCATTTTAATACCTGGTACCACTAAACGTCATCATGTGACTAAAACAGACAGAAAAGAAAACACTGAATGCATAAAAGCAGTGTTTTTGGCAGTACAACGCCATAGCTATTGATGTAAAAACTTAAGTGATTTAGGTTATAATCAAGAAAACCATGGAAAATGGTAAGATATCATCTCTTAAATAAAACTCTTATGAGCAATCTTTGTGGTTATCGTTATGTTTGTCCAAACAAATGTACCTTTAGTTGTACCAGGCATTAAAATGAACAAGAAACTGAAGAAAACAAGGGTGGTCTAATAATTTTTTCCATGACTGTATACATATATATATATATATATATATATATATATATATATATATATATATATATATATATATATACACTGTAAAAAATAATAAGTGAACTTCACTTACAAAAAATCTGGAAACCATTTGCGCCAATATTTTTTAAGTATAAAATGTCATTAATTTGAAGCTATTAATGCTAATTGGAACTGTGTTGAGACTACTCGTGTCACAGCAGTAAACCTGAGTATAATTAACTCAAACTCATTAATTGACTCTTAAAAAGCCATTTCAGATAACTTAAAGATCTGACTTATGTTAAGAAAGCAACACTCCTTAAAAAACAGTTTTTACTTAGTTTAAGTATTAACATTACTAGAAAAATATAATGAAACAGATTGCCTTAAACTCTTCAAGTAAGCTGAAATCGAAGAGTTTAGTGGTTCAAAGAAAGAGAGACAACAGTTTGAAGGAACCATCAAAACAGCGTATTTGTCACATTTATTGCACAATTAAATTTTTGCCAATATCTGATTTTTAATGTGATTGTTCACATTAGTATTTTTAAATGTGACCAATCTTCTGCTTTGAAGTGACCCGCATGCGCAGAAAGATGAAGTGATGTCAAATGCAGTACGTCGGGTGTACAGAAGTAATGCAGCAGCAGTGAGCCCGAATGATTATTTTTGATGTTTTTGTGAAGTTAGGGCCAAAAAGATTCATAAACAAATTATAATGAGAAGAAGTCTGAGGAAAAAGAAAGCAAAATGTATTTGTTGTTTGCTGTAGTCCAAGCTCCTGCTAACACAGAATTGTGACATCAGTCACATGACATTAGAAAACATCAGATACATACGGTAGCTAATTTAGGACCCAGTTCTGGTGGGAAAAAATCAGATTTGGTGTCATTTGAGCTGTCAGATATGTTCTAACTGACTGTATTTTTGATTGTAAGCTAACGTTGGCAGAGTTTAGCTTACACTTGCTTTACATCAACTTGCTTCTCAAACCGACAGATTTTGCCATAAATATGCTTTTTTGAGTCCGTCACCTCTGTTGGGACCAACTGCCTGCAAAAAAAATAGCATGTCAGCTAACTCAGAGTGTTTGAATCGTCCGTTTGAACAGTACACTTGCAACCTGTCACCAAGAGAAAGACTGTGGCGTAAAACCAGCTAAAGTAAATAAACGGACAGTGTCCTGCTTCGTATCCCAACATGGCTGCAGCTGAAGCTTCCTTCCTGCTTCCAGCAGAGGGAACTGCACATGTGCAGTAACCACGGGCTGCCACCTAGTGACAGGCTTAAGGTTCTGGTTTAGGACCGGTTTTCATCGCTCATACTTTTACAGTTTAGGTTACGTAAGAATGAGGAGTTTACATACTTTCATCAGTAGTAAGTTTAATTAACTAAGTATAGCTTAGAGGAGCCAACAAAGTAAGCACATATCAGTAAAGATAACTTTTTATTTTAGGTAATTTTTGAAATCATATTTCATAGTTTATGAAAATAAGACAAACATGAGGTGACACAACAACAGCAGAACCTAAAATACTTGGTAAACTCCATAGATTAGAGCATGAAAGTCCCTCAAAGTCCCTAAATCAACCCGAGAATTTAAAAAAAAAACTGAATTTGAAATTTGTGAGGAAGCGTAATTCTGGATGGGAAGAAGAATTTAAAGAGAAAAACGGGAAGTAGATGATTAAGGAAGAATATTTTGATTCTGGCTCTTGCACTGAAAAACTTTTTTTGTTTTTTTTTTCTGTTACATAATTCTGATTTCTCAACTATCTATTTATCTAACAGTCAGTCTAAAGACTGATAATTTTTTTGTACAATTCTAATATTTTTTTTGCTTATGGAATGACAACCTGTCCAGGTCATATCTCTGCCTTTCACCTGGAAATGGCTGGGATGGACCCCCATGATCCTAGTTTAGTAATAAGTGGGTATAAATGATGGATGGATGGATATTTTATCTTCATTATATAGCTGCTCTTTCAGGAAAACACTGTTACCACAGCTCCTTTCAACATAAATGACACAGTGGTTGTCCTCAGTTTATTAAGTTTATATGTTGAAGGCAACACACATCATTGTGTTCCTCATTAGTATGTTGCTTTGGATAAAAACATCTGCTTAGTGGATGAATGTAATATCATTAAAGGAAATTTTATTTTCAGTTTTTCTCTTATGTGAAATGAATGAAATGTCTTTCTTTGCCAAGAAATCAGGTATACTGTTTTTTGATTCAAATATGTTGTAAAAACAAAATTAGGTACTTGCTTTGTTAGCTTTGGCAGGTAAAAGGTTACCATGCAGTCATCCTGAAACTCCAGCTTGTAAACCTGAACCTCAATCCTCCACTCTTTTAAAAATGGTTTAAAGAACTGACTGTGTTGTTATTATGATGCGGCTCTTCCAGAAAATGAGAACTTCTTACAGCTCTTTCTAAAAATAAGTCTGCAACACCACCAAGAAACTGTCAGAGACACAGATCGAGACAAAAGAGCAGAGTAAAGCCTGGGAGTATTATTTAAAGCTCCATTCAGTCAGTTACTTAAAAATAAAAAGTCACCACAACAAACCAAGAAAGGGAATTAGATAGATAGATAGATAGATAGATAGATAGATAGATAGATAGATAGATAGATAGATAGATAGATAGATAGATAGATAGATAGATAGATAGTAGGGCTGGGCGATATTATCGATTCTGCGATATATATCGATATTTTATTTCCCAGAGAGTATCGATATTTCAGCCGCGGGTATCGATATTCTAAGCTCCCTTCAAAACCCTCGTGTCTCGCACAGGTGATCTTCCTGTAAAGTGCATTAAGTCCTCCAGCCACTTGTGTCGCTGTAGAGCGTTTCTAACAGGTTATCCAGAAGCTTCTTTCTCTTCCAGCTACAGCTGAGCCAGAATGGCGGCGAGTATAAACGCAGCGCCTGCTAGCTTAAAAGTAGATGTGTGGGAGCAGTTCGGGTTTAAAAAGAAAAAGGAAAGCGAAGATTTAGACAAAAGTATGGCGGTTTGCAAGCTGTGTCACACAAACGTGAAGTACTCTGGAAATACCACCAACCTGCGAGCTCACCTGAAACGTCACCACCCGGAGAAGCTAATGCTAACTGAGAGCTAGCCCAAGAAGTTGCGGCGTGATCCGAAACAAACCACGCTGGACAGTGGTGGAAAACGCCGTCTTTAGGCGCACGGTGAACGCCATGGAGCTTTTATTCATGTTGTCCATCATTTGCAAGCTGCCTGTCAGCCATATAATGTGTAATTGATGCTTTCACTTCAATTAATTCAAACAAAGTCATTGGAACACTCACAAGATGTCACCAAAATCACTTTGTCCCTTTAAAATCTTTCGGAAAATGATGTAAATGTATTGTAAGATGAATATGGATATATATCGTATCGTGAGCCAAATATATCGTATCGTATCGCGAGGTTAGTGTATCGCTACAACCCTAATAGATAGATAGATAGATAGATAGATACCCTCTCAAACTGGTCTCTCAGCTCGTCTCGCAGTCGGATGGGCTGGACGGGGTTGACGGCGCTGCTTAGGTTCTAAGAACATGATCCTCACAGCGCCGCCCCCCCCCCTGTGCAGGTGAGATTGTTGTATGCCCCCCCCCCCCCCCCCCCCCCCCCCCCAAATATGTAAAACACACTGAGGCTGGTTGGGAACAGAGCTGGTCCACTAACACAACTGCATCATTCCTCCTGAATCTGAGAATAAATAATACTAAAAGATCGGAAAACATCCTAATTTTACTTGTACCATAACTTTTTCCTAACAAAAAAAAAAAAAAAAAAAAAAAAAAACCTAGGTGCCACATTATCTACAGCACACTCATTGATTTCATAAAGTTTAAATTATTGCTGTCAAAAAGACCAAAGGCGTACACAGACACACTCATAAGTCTGAGGACTAGATATGAAGTTAAATCGAGGCTGATTGTATTCTCGGCACAGACTCGTCTTTGTCCCTGAGCTCTGTCTAAATATTGAAGCAGATTGTAGTAAAAAGAGCCGGCTGTCCCGAGGATTCAAACCAATCTGCATATTCATCACAATTAATTAGGATTCCTCTCTCTGCCATCATTTTTTATCTTTCCTGCTTAGTTCTCGAGAGGAAACTACAAGACAATGGTGGGGCGGTGATGGGAATCAGTTATTAGGGGGGCAGACACACACATGCGCACACACACACACATGCACACACACACACATGCACTCGCTCCACATCTTCTGTCTGCATCAGATATGATGATGAGCACGTTACAGGCTCATCTCTGCTGATACCAACTTCCAGTCACTTTGTCTTTTCCCTCCTTTGTCTGAGTCTCAACCAGAGAAGCTTTTGTCTGGCAACACACACAAATGAATTGTTGCTAAAACAGCCTCATTGCAAGGCTAACACTTTTAATTTCTCCAAGAAAAAGAGAGGAGGTCTTAAGAAATGAGTCTGCATTGTGCTTCAGAGTCTCAGAGAAGCACAGGTTGTGCGTTTTCATGCAAGTATCCCTGAACATATAAGATACTCTGCTTACAGTGAGATTTCTTTAACATAGATGGTGCAATTAATTCTCTCAGACAGTAGCAAAGCAGAGAAATGACACACAGACTTTTCCCCGTCTTTAAATGTTCTTTCCGTTGTGTTTTTTGGGGGGCGCCAGTGAATTTGATATGAATGTGGTGAGACAGAAACCTGGAGCTGAAGCAAACAGGCAGGGACTCAGTCTGATCTAACATATTTTATTGACACCCAAAACCCTGATTGTGTCAGAGGGGACCGAAATAACCGACAATGAAAGGAGCATGGACAGGGATGGATGCTATGTGTGCTGTATGGTGATGCGTGTGGTGTTTGTGCGGTGTTCTGCAGTGTAATTAAATGAATGTGTGGTTGTTGGTGTCCAGACCAGAATCTCTGCAGCCAGACATAAAACCGATGCTGACCTCCAACGTTTGCTGCTTCCACACATAAAAAGGCAGATGAATAACGTGGAAGAAGTAAAAACAGCATTTAATAAAGATTTAGGTTCGGCATTAGTTTTAAATAATATAAACCTCCGTAGGTGGAGGTGTCTGGATTCATCATGCCAACATCAAGAGCTGCAGGGAACGAAAAAAAACAAAACATTTTGGACCCTTCAAGATTCATAAGGATCTTTGAAATCAATAATTTCACTATTGTGTCTGCAAGCAGTGCAGATTTTAAATGATTGATTTGCATATTTTGTCCTGGAGTGGATCACTATCATACCATGAGATGTTGAGTTTATTAGTGTTTCCTTTCACACAAAGAGAAAGCTTATTTTGGTGCTCGTATTCACCATCTCATTGTTTCGGTCCCAGTTCTCAGTCTGGGACCGACTGGTAAATCAGACGCTTATACTTTGGTCTCAGCTCTTCTTCCCATGACATTATCATTTAAGGATTTATCATACCATTGAGTGCATCAGTCTGCCACAACCATGGTCTTTATCGTGTGTTATAATTGTGTAAGACATGGCAATATCTTACAGAATACAGAAATATCTACATGTATCTTCAAAAATTTTTTTTTTTTTTTTTTTTTGTAATAAGATAGACTTTCATCTTTCTGATTTTTGTGTCAGTGACGCCTTCCTCTGTGGCGCCCCGGGGCTGATGAAAGTACTGAAAGCTCAGATGAGTAGAAGTCAGTGTGAGACAGAAGATAGAAGCCGCCTTTTTGTCAAGCAAAGCAATTTCTGCAATTATGGGAATCAATCACAGGTTCACTTCCTGCAGAGGATAAAAATGGGGGAGAATATCCTTTGGGACAATAAGAATATCATCCCACCATTCAGAGCCGCTGTATGAGGACACACACACACACACACACACACACACACACACACACGACCCAAAGTTAATGCCACTGCATCCATAGCTTCACTGCTTAAGTGGTTTAAAAGTTCCTTCTGTGCATCTGTGAATGATTAGAAGTCTCCAAACTCTATATTTCTATTTTAAAAAAAAACAACTTCAGCTTTTAAAGGAAACCTGTAGATCAGTGGTTCACTAACTTTTAATCCTGCGTACCACCTGAGAAACTGTTCAGCTCTCTGAGTATCACCATGACGACCAACTTTAAAATATAGCCATATATGCCTTCTCAATTAGCTTTAAACACACAGAGGCTGCGGTTACATGATGTTTTTTAATTCGGAATTAATAATTAGGAATTAAATAATTCCGAATTAAACTATTTTCCTTCGAGTTTACATGGAAATAGTAATTCCGAATTAAGGTTTACATGGAAAACACGTTTGTTCGGCTTTATCCAACTCCGCTTTAGGTCTGGGGGTTGGGAAGGGTTCTGATTGGATGGGGGGGGGCGGACGTCTTTACGTCTACCGGAAGAAAACAAACTTAGCTAACTCGGTTAGCAACAACATTCCACTTATTTTTGACCTGGGTGGCGTCTCTATCTGTGAAACCTCCTTCATTTAACCTGGCCGCTTTGAAAAGCTCACAATTTTTATGTTTCCTGCCATCTGTTCTTTTAATTATTTCCAGTTCCTCCAAGCTATTTATTAAATAAATCGTCTCTGCTCTTGAACACTGTTTACTGCGTGCTGCCGTTTTGAAAACAAGCCCAGCGCGGAATATAAGCGTCATCGCGACAGACGGGCAAGAGAACTAGCATGCGCAGAAAGACGGGAATTAATTTAAACAGGAATGAGTGTAAACATGACCGCGGAATTATTTAATGCGGAATTAAAATGGGAATAAACCAGCCACTTACTTCAGAATTAAGTTTAATTCGGAATTGACATTTTCATATGGAATTAAATGTTTACATGGTAACTTTTATTCGGCTTTAACTTTAATTCTGAATTAAAGAGGAATTAAACTTCCCATGTAAACACACCCAGAGATGTTTATTCCTTATTGTGGTTATTTATTGTTGCCAGAATTATTACTTTACTGAATCAGACATTTACAACATTTCTCTTATACTCTCATACAGAGCAAAATAAACACACTCAAAAGTTGTTCCATCTGCGCTGCAACTGAATATGTAACTAATATTTTTTTTAAAGACACAATTTAATTATCTCAAGCTACACATTTAATTTAAAACATTGCATTTATATTGCATTGCATGTTTACGATTAATTTTTTTTTTAAGTGAAAATGTGGAAATAATGTGGAAAGTCATGACCACCAGAGAGCGCTCGCGTACCCCCGTTGGTACGCGTACCACAGCTTGCGCACCACTGCTGCAGTGTGTTTCTTAAATACAATGCCGTTATCCTGAATTAGAGATATTTCGAGCTGAACCGTCATCCGTCCATCACTCCGTAACACTTCAGCAGCGTTCTTGGCCCGTTGAAGCTCTGACTCCGGTACACTCATCCTCATCCTCATCACTCTGGACGGACGGGTGAGCAGTGGCAGTAATGCCAACACAGCCATCCAAGTTCCCTCCATCAATAGGCCGAGCCACAGGAGCCTATTAGGGCCAAAGATGTGACAGATGACAACTTTGAATCATGGACCAAACAAAGTCAGCCCTCTGCTGCTGCTAATCTCCTTTAATGATGTCCCTGTAGGCTGACAGCCCGTATGCCATCCATACTGCCGCTACACTACTCTAGTTCCCATTCCTCATGACAGACTGGGAGTTTCACGCCATTAGATGTCTATAAAAACATCTACTGTGTGTTTTATAACAGTAATGTTTATGTCCAACTTCCACTCTGGATGTGAACGCTGACTTCATAGACTCCATGCTGTTGTCTGTAAGATGTAAACTGTAAAATAACAATAATATGAAACAACTTGAAATCAATAAATTTGAAACAAAAGCAGTTAAGCGCAGTTTAGTCATATAAATTTCATTATTTGTACATGCAAAAAAGTGTTCTGTGAAAACAAATGAAGCCAACTAATGTCAAAATTAGAGCTGGGCAACGATTAAAATTTTTAATCGCGATTAATCGCATGATTTCCCTGATTAATCACGATTAATCGCATTGTATACGCAAAATCAAATAATGAATTCAACAGTAGTGTAAAGGCCACTTTTATTTAAATGTTCTGCTGCCATATGAACTAAAGTGCCATAAAATTTGTTGTTCAAACACTTTTAACATCAGCACTTGTCAGTAACACATATTTAGTGTAAATCTCATCTTAAAAATGTAAAATAAAATAAAGCTTATTGCCACTGCCAGGGCATTAATGTCATCCCGTTTTTTATGAAAATTAAAAAAAAAAAAAAGTCTACCAACAAAATCCTGAGCCCCAATCAGAACATTAAAACAGGTAATTTCTGAGGTAACAGCAGAAACTTTTAAAGGGGAGTTCAACTTGTCAGTTGTTACAAATAACCTTGTTTCTGTTGAATCCTCCGTCTGGGAGAACTTTAAAATAAAAATATCCATGTTAAAGTTCAGTAACTTTATCAATCCGTGTATCATTTGTTCTTTCCATTTTCAATTGTCAATCAAAAATGTAAAAACTGAAAAAGTGACGTTTCATTTTGTTTTTTGTTTTTTTAATCTAAGACAAAAAATTAGAAAAAAAAAACCCTGTTTTTTTATATTTCAATTTTAGTCTTGGATAAAAAATACGAAATTAAAAATCGGACCACGGGACTGAATTTGTTTTTAATATTTAATTGTCCGGTCAAACTGTATGTTTGCACTCCAGAATGTCCTCAAAGACTGGGTAGAATGGTTTAGGCACTTTAAATGACTTTAAAAATGTTTAGAAATGCAAGGATTTTGTTGATAAGCCAGATATCGAGCAAATACAGATGTGAACTTATTTCCTGATGCTCTCACAGGTCATTGAAATGATGCTTCGTTCCTCTGGAAACGTACTTATGTTAGAAAGAAATGTCTCGTGTACCTGCAAGCTTTAAGTATTTTTAATAATGTAAACCATTAAAAGTATAAAATGAAAGGGTTTATGGTTTGTCATACAAAGACATTCTAAAATAAAATAAATTATTTAGTCACATATCAGACAAAGTGTTTAACCTCCATCATTATAACACGTGTTTTAAACATTTGTATCAGTCATTCAGCTCATTTAAAGGTGGAAAACTCAGAAAAATCAACTTCAGCATGTTATTGATAAATGTTAATGATTAAGGAGGGCATCTCCAAGCAGCTTTCGATGGCCAAAGCGCAAAACCTCCTATCTGAAAAATTCACTTTTTTGAGAAAACTAAAAAAAACTTCTTGTTTTCTTGCAGAATGCTATTTTTTAAGTATACTCAATACATAATACACTGTTTTTGGACTATATTACTATACTATGTGTTAACAATACAGACTAGGTATTTTTGTTATTTTTTTCAAAGTGAAATCTGGAAATCAGAAAATTCTGCAGATAGGAGGTTTTGCGCTTTGGCCATCGTTATGTTCCTGTGAGCACAGCTGGTTGGATTAAGAGGAAGTATAAGGTTCACAGGACTGTAGCCAACCTCGCATGAATCTGGCTGAAAGAGGAAATACAACTCCAGGTTGATCCCAACGATAGTCTGGATGCTCGAAAAAGAGCCAATAAAACATCCAAACAGGTCCAAACCATCTATCATCATTGGACCGACACCGGCCTCCATGGGAGAAGACTCGTGAGGACTGCACTATTTAAAATAAAAACTTAAAACTTAATTTGCTCAAATGTAATGTTGAGAAGCCACAACGTTTCTGGGAGATCGTCCTTTGAGCCGATGAGACGGACCCGGAGCTTTTGGCAAATCAGCATCAGCTCAATGTTCACGCATGGAAAAACAATAATAGCACGCGTACTGTGAGACATGGACATGGCTTGGTTACATTTTCTTGGCTGCTTTGCTGCATCTGGCATGAAGATCCTTGAATCTGTGATGGACACAATGAAACCTCAAGGCTGTCAAAGCATCCCGGAGTGAAATGTATCGTCCAGGGTCCAGAAGCTCAGCCATCACTGCAGGGCATGAGGTTCTAACAAAATAAAAAGCAAAGCACTCAAGAAGAAATTGATTTAAAAAAAAAAAACATCAACATTATATACCTCTCTACTAACCAGAAACTAAATGATGTTAAAAATGTAGTGTGGAGAATCTTTGATTCAACCATGAGAGCAAAATACTGCTGGCTGGTGCAGAAGTCTCATTCAGAGCTGGAGTTGTTTGCAGTCACTGCGAACAAGCAAAAAAAAATAAATAAATAAATAAAGCAAATTTGATTTGGGTGAAATACAGAAAGAAAAATAAAAGCTGCTAACTTAGTTGTTGCATATTGTCTCTCTACCTATGTATAGATCTATAGATAGATGGCATGTAGACTTTTCTAAAAGTTTGGTTAACTGCCTTCTAATCAGAGATCCAGTCACCGTGGTTTAATCCACACATTTAAATATCATGTTTCACCTTGTTACCCGTTAGGTCAAGAAATAAAACCAGGACCCACAAGGTGTGGATGATTCAGTCCCAGTAACAGCACTGAGCGGATGTGGCCGACTCTGAGTGGCTCTTACTGTAAAACGTGAGTCTGACATGACCAACGCTGAAACCGCAAACGAGTCTTGTGTTGTTGTGTTGTTGCGCTGCATCCTGAGCCTGACCCCGGACTGGAAGCAATAAATCTCAGTTATGTTTCTCATCTGTAACAAACTGAGGCTTTTAATGTTATTACGTTTAAAATTGCTTGCAGGTTCTTCATTTGTGCTCTTACAGGGTGCCTGTTGCCAACGTTGAATCAGTTGTGCCAATTTCCCATTTAAGTTGTTTATTTGGTTTGCTTTGGGGCTTTCACATTTTTTTAGACTCTACACCTCTTGTCCTTGTTGCATTGAAAGTTAATGCTTCATTATGTGCAACCAAACAGACCTTTCAAAACCAACTCTAAGTTTTTATGTTGAAATTGTTCAGTGTTCAATCCTTGCATCTTTTTTAACGGTTGCTTCTGAAGGTTACAACCTGAATTAATTATAAAATTGTAAAAAAAATAAAAAGAAAAATGTTTTCATGTTCCAAATTTGACAATGAAGTAAGGTTTTGTTAACACTATAGTGAACTTACTTATTGGCTTTCATGGCAACCATGTAATGTATGAATTAATACCAGTAATATGTGTTGACTGAATTCCTGTATATTTCAGCACCACGTCTGGTTTGGGTCATGTGGCTTCATGGGGAAAATGGGGTGCAGAGTGGAAGAAATAGCACCAAAATAGCACCTGCCATGAGCCCATCTGTGTCTGTTTTCTGTTTTTAAGTGTTTTATATTTGCTTGACTTTTTTATTTATTCCTTTTTAACTTTTATGTTTTAACAATTTTTATGTTTTTAATGTACAGCAGTGTGGCTGCCCCTGTGGTTATTTAAATGTGCTATACAAATAAAGTTGTATTGTATTGTATAAGATAAAGCCTATAGAAGACAGAAGAGTTTTGCAGCTTCACTAGGGTCATCAGGTGTTCACCCTCCTTCAATGTTATTAACACAACTCCAGAATGCTCAACATCTGGCATCCCAGGTGTGCCCCCGTCTTTTGTGACCCCTTCAATTCAATTCAATTCAATTCAATTCAATTCAATTCAATTCAATTCAGTTCAATTCAATTTTATTTATATAGCGTCTGTTACAATGACAATTGTCTCTAGGCGCTTTACAGAGACCCCTTCCACACACTCTGCTACTGCCGTCTCGGGGCCCAGGTGGGGTTCTCCCTTTTCATCCACAACCAGTAACTGGATCTCTGAGCAGTTCTTTGGGCCTGGCTCCTGATGTCTACTTCCCTGAGGAGCCCTGCTGTTGAACCAGGAACAAAACCTCTTCACCCCACTTCCACAGGGCACATTTTTACCTTCCGGTCTCTGTCCTCTGCCTCTGCTGCAAGACTGGAGTACCTCAGCTTTTGATGATCGAAGGCATTGCGGGCCACATCCTCCCAGGGGACTGTCAGCTCAGTGAGAAGCAGGTCTGGTTACTGGACCAGAGAACCAGGTCTGGTTACTGGGTGGCTGCTGCAATCTCTGGAACAAAAATTAGCCTCTGACCTACATCACATTTCCCCATCCGTGGCAGTGGTAATGGGTTTCCCATGGGTTTGATGGGTTTCCCGGATGAAGGAGGGGTTGTTGGTCCATTGCCTGATTATTGAGACCAGGAACACTGATGGATATCCTCTTGCTCTCAGCTGCCAAGTACCTGAGCATGTGAATGTGTCACCAGGTATATCTGCCGTGAGTGAGGCTGGTCTTACAGCTGACCCAGATGTGCTTCAAGGTTGCTGGGACTCTTCACAGAGATGGATCCTCTCCAAGTCATGCACTTTATTGGAGAGGACAGGACATCATATGTGACTTTGATGATGAAACTTAACCTATTTTAACTGCATGTCCCAGAGGTCAATCCTTATGAGCATCCTCTTCTCTACGCTCCTCAGTTTCATCCAGCAACCCTACCTGAACTGTACTACAGCTTTGGAACATCTGGCTGCTTCTTCCTGTTAGTCCACCTCCCCCACCACCATGGTTTGGTGTTTGGGAACCCTAACCCTTCCTCACCTGAGAGATCACCAGCCTCTCCAGGCAAATGGCATGAGATAATGAGACTTTGGTTACTGGCCACTGTAACAACCCTGGCCTTGGTAACAACCCAAACTGAAAGCACCAAAGCTTTAACTTATCTAGAAATGCAATGGTTTCTTCAGGCCATCAGTTCCATCGAGCTGAAGTTGCTCCAGTTACTGGGAGTCAACATCGTTCCACCAGCTGAGGTTCATGATGGGCGTCTCCCAGATTGCTGGGATTGGTTTATCTATGATCTGGAACTGTCCATTTGTTAACCGACCTTTGGCAGTAGAGATGCTGTGAGATTTTATTGGCTTATATTTCATCCATCCTCACTTGATGTTTTTTCCTGGAGTGTCTTAGCAGTTATCTGGTGCATGGTTCTGTTGTTGGTGGTCATGTTATATCTAATCCCTGATTAGTGGAAAATGCTGGAGCGGTCCTGTGGTAGCTGCTGACAGTTGAACTAGCAGTTAAAATGATGAGAGTGGCTTTTTTTTTTAAATCAAAAAATACAAGACACATTTTTTTTCACATTTTTTTCTTATAGATTTGTGAGTTTATAAAGTCAGAATTTCTGAATTTCTTTCCTCGCGAATTTTTAAGTTAAAATGTATATTTTTTCTCTCTCTCTGAATTTTAAAACCATCCAACAAAGGACTCAGTAGGCTACGACTGAAGACAAATTGTTTTTTATTCTCAGAAACTGTATTGAGGCTGACCTTAAAGTCAGGGGCCCCCTAGTGGCTGCAGGAGCCCTAGCAAAAAAACGCCTTACAAGTATTGTGACCAACAAATCAAATTTTGAAAATGTTTATTGATATTTGCATTAAATTAATTGTGTTTATAAATGTTCAACCCACAAATGTCTAGAAGAAAAGATTTTACAAAAAAAAAGTTTCCAATTGCATATCTACAGTCATGGAAAAAATGATTAGACCACCTTGTTTTCTTCAGTTTCTTGTTCATTTTAATGCCTGGTACAACTAAAGGTACATTTGTTTGGACAAACATAACGATAACCACAAAGATTGCTCATAAGAGTTTTATTTAAGAGCTGATATCTTACCATTTTCCATGGTTTTCTTGATTATAACCTAAATCACTTAAGTTTTTATATCAATAGCTATGGCGTTGTACTGCCAAAAACACTGCTTTTATGCATTCAGTGTTTTCTTTTCTGTCTGTTTTAGTCACATGATGACGTTTAGTGGTACCAGGTATTAAAATGAACAAGAAAGTGAAGAAAATATGGTGGTCTAAGAATTTTTTCCATGACTGTATATCAGTTCTGCACAAGTTCATCAATTTGTTATCATAATTCTGGATTTGTAAATGATGCTTTTGAAAATTATTATGCACATCTGAATGTGTACATTTTCCTTCACTTATTCTGTCATTAATTTCACCACCGCAGAGGGAGGGACAAGCCTCTAGATAGACGAAGATAGAGGAGTTAAAGGAGTCATCTATGGCCCAAAATAAATAAAGTAGGGGTGCACGATAACTATCGGGCCGATAACTATCGGGCCAATAACAGGAAATTATGACTTCATCCCGATAACTCCGATATCTCGACGAATAGCCCCGATAACGTATATATTTCTGTCAACACAGCAGTGCCTCGCTCCCTCTGAGCCTTGAATGACCAACAGTGAATGTTATGTTCAGTGACGTCGGCATAATCAGAAAAACGATTACTCAATCAGGAAAATCAAGAATACCCCCTCATGCCAGAAAACAACTCGTTAATTCAGTCATAATTTTAGTAGTTGCTGACTTGAATTGATATTCGCAGTATTTTCCCACATGTTACACATAAAAAAAGAAAAAATAGAAAAGGCTGAAAGAACAACTAGCAAACGAGGGAACGTGGGAATTTACGTTACACCTTGAATGCAGCCTGCAGCACAGCGCTGATCACAACAAACATGGCGGCGTGGAACTTCTTTAAAGTTTCAGAAGAAGATAGTTTGGTGGTTATTTGTGACGAATCCTCCGAGTGAATTCTACGAGGAGGGAAGCACAAGCTTTAATACGTAAAACCTGATCAGCCACCTACAACATAACAATCACTTCCATGGAGTTTTGAAATCGCGCTAACAGGAGCTAATGCTAACGTGTACAAGCCAGCAGCAGTCTCTCCTCTCCCTCATTCCTCTCATCTAAAGCTTCCATGAGATTAAAAAACAAAAAATCACTGAACCTCATTTACTTTAATTAAAGGTATTCATTTAAATGGAACCACAAGCCAAAATCCTTTAAATGTTAATCTTTTTCAGTTAGTAATTCTGATGCATGTATTTCCATCAGTTCAAGGAGCCTTTATTTTTTATATCAGTCAGTAATGAACCTTATTTAAGTTGATGTGAGATATCAAATAGGTTTGTTTGATAGCTTTAAGAAAATGTTTGAGAGGCTTGTCAATAGTTTTTCATTGGAAAAAAATAAATATCTGTTCATATAAAAAGTCAAAAATATTTTTGGTTTTGTTCATAGTATTGATGTAATGATCTTAGGTATATGTGTGTGTTATCAGCCGTTAGAAGCTGAAAGTTATCGGTTATCGGTATCGGTTTTAAAAAACAGTTATCGTGCATCCCTAAAATAAAGTAATTTCTGCATTCATGTTACTTCAGCATATCCAGCCCTCAAAAAATAAAAACATTTTTTAATCACTGTATTCCCTGTTTCAGTTTGTCAGCTGTTACAGTCTAATGTGGACAGGCTAAACTGTAAAGACTTGGACATCCTGTCTCCTGGATCATACAGAACCTTCTCTGAGAGGATGATTATCAGTTAAAAATAACTCTCCAAATCAGGAGTGGAGTGCTGCTATTACATCTCTACATCAGGAGAACCTAAATGAAGTGGTTCGGGCATCAGGTGGAGGTGTTTCAGGTATGTCCAACTGGGAGACGGTCCTGAGGCCTTGGGATCCTTCCAGAGGAGCTGAGCTTGGTGCTCACACTGCCAAAACTCAAAATCTTACCAAGTGTATTTTTCTAATTTCTAGTCAAAATATCTCATCACACTTAATAAAAGACAAAATCAACTAAAGAGTAACATTTCAGTGAGATATAGGAACTTGTTTTTAGACAGTGCATCTTGAATATCTTGTTAAGTGAAATAGTCTTGAAAACATCTTGTTTTGAGTCATATCTCAGATGAAACAAGTTTTTTTGACGTGACTTGACATGTCATAAGATTTTTAAGCTAATTTTAAGATCTTGTCAGACTTAAATATAATGGCTTATTTCATGAAATCTTATTAAGCGAATTTTCACATGTTCCATTGGCAGATTTTTTTGCTTATTACAAGCAAAAATTTCTTGTATCTTTTTTTTACTTATTTTTTGAGTGGCCTTTTTTCCAGTGCAGAAAATCAAAATATATTAATGTGAACGTAGTCTTAGAAATTGATGAAGGGCCTTACCCATACCCAGCTTTCTGGTTTTCAAATGTACGTCGCAAAGACAAGACATCCGCTATTACAACGTAACCATATTAATGAATTGTATTTATGCCAGTTTCATCATCATTACTGATAATTTGAATAAATTAATCTCTCTCTGAGGTGTCCTGTGAGGCCAGAAATGTCATCTGTGATCCACTGGTTTTCAGCAGAGCACCAGTTTAACAGCAGTGGGATATTCTGAAACTGCAGCTGGTTTATCTTTCCACTCCTGTGCTCTAAATTACACTTGCATGTCTCCAGCTTCACAGTGCCCTTCCAGTAAAGGAACTGGTTGTACTAGCTGCCTTCCAGTTCACACATCCACACATGCACATTCAGTGTCAAACCACAACACGCTGCTTCTTGCCAGGAAGAGGTCAAATTAATGGCTGACTTTGCAGCTCTTTGGCAGACGCTCAGACACACAAATGCACAACTGCGCACACACACACAATCATTTCCATTTCTCCCCCCGTTAACCACCACCCTCCACCATTTTCCTTGCTCTCTCTCTCTAATTTGCATAATATACTCTTTCCTTCTAAAGTTAATGATGTACACACAGAGAGAGAGAGAGAGAGCGAGCTGACAGATGGCACCTCTGGCTTCAGAGACAGCAGAGCGGGAATGTAAGAGGAATGAAGGGAAGGAGAGAATGTTCTGGTAAAATAAACACACACAGACGCAATAACACAATAATAATCCTGGGCACCAACCTTGGCACTAAACTGGGAAAACCCTGATGTGTCAACTCACTGCACCCGGTGACCTATCACACGCTGGGGGGCGTGGCCAGCCTGCACGGATTCAGACAGAGCACGGCACCGCGGTGCACGCAGAGAGCTGTCCGTGCACAAATTAAATCACTCAGATAAAACAAACTCATCTGCACCTCTTAATGAATCATTTTCTCCGGTTGCCTTTCCTGTCTTCTCTCCTCTGGGGGGGGGGGGGGGGTGATGTCGGGGAGGGCGTGTCTATCCTGTCGGGCTAAGTTATCCTCGTAAAGCTCTGGACCTGATTATCCTCCCATGACTCATCCTGTGGTGGTTGGGGGGGGGGGGGGGGGGGGGGGGGGGGGGGGTGAACTCAGTGCACAAGAACCCAACAACCAGGCCACCGGTTACATAGCTATAAACAAAGGGAGGGAGGGAAAAGCTGAGAGATGTGAGCCCTGGAAGTCAAACGCCGCCGTCCGTCCTGGTTCAGGCATGTGGGAGCTCATCACAGACACGTTGTTGTTACCTCGATCACTTCACCTGATCGTCTTCGGCTCGTTCATCAGAGCCGTGCAAGACGAGCTGTTGCACCAAGACGAGGTTCTCACCGAGCTGTCCACGTTAGGACAAATAATTAACCTGCTAATGCAATTAGTAATCACAGAGAGAGAGAAAACAGCAAAAACAACAGGCTGCAGAGGACAGGTCTGCAAAGACAGGTCTGTAGAAGACAGGTCTGCAAAGACAGGTCTGTAGAAGACAGGTCTGCAGAAGACAGGTCTGCAGAAGACAGGTCTGCAGAGGACAGATCTGTAGAGGACAGGTCTGCAGTGGACAGATCTGCAGAGGACAGGTCTGCAGTGGACAGGTCTGCAGAGGACAGGTCTGCAGTGGACAGGTCTGCAGTGGACAGGTCTGCAGAGGACAGATCTGCAGTGGACAGGTCTGCAGTGGACAGGTCCGCAGAGGACAGATCTGCTGTGGACAGGTCTGCAGAGGACAGATCTGCAGAGGACAGACCTGCAGAGGACAGATCTGCAGTGGACAGGTCTGCAGAGGACAGGTCTGCAGAGGACAGGTCTGCTGTGGACAGGTCTGCAGAGGACAGATCTGCAGTTGACAGGTCTGCAGAGGACAGGTCTGCAGAGGACAGGTCTGCTGTGGACAGGTCTGCAGTGGACAGATCTGCAGAGGACAGATCTGCAGAGGACAGGTCTGCAGAGGACAGACCTGCAGAGGACAGGTCTGCAGAGGACAGGTCTGCAGTGGACAGGTCTGCAGTGGACAGATCTGCAGAGGACAGGTCTGCAGAGGACAGGTCTGCAGTGGACAGATCTGCAGTGGACAGATCTGCAGAGGACAGGTCTGCAGAGGACAGGTCTGCAGTGGACAGATCTGCAGTGGACAGATCTGCAGAGGACAGTTGTGTAACGACTCCTGCGCTGCTGAAAAAGGGAGGATGACATTCAGGATGAACCAGATGTGGAAGTTTCCACCTGGAGACAAACACCTGCTGACAGGTAAACATGCTGACAGGTAAACATGCCCTCGTTTAGGAGCTCGCACAACAAATCAGGTTTCTATACAGAGATTCTGATAAATCATTTAAATAAAAATCCAGTTTGTAGAGTTTCAACTCCATGACCTCTGTGGGTTTGTGGGAACTTTCTACACAACTGGAGACAACAAACTTCCTCATAGACGTACATTCAACATTCAGTTTCAGCATTATTACTTGCAAAGTCTTTATATATCACTCAAATAAAATTAATCGCAGGAAAACACACACTTCTGCAAGACTTTAATATTTTTGCCAAAGTTATATTTGCTCAACTGGAGGTTAGAGTTCCTCTTGTACGCACGAACACGTCTGTTGATCCTGATTGAAGGAGATGTAACAGTCGTACCTGTCACCTCCATGTAAGGGTCAAACACCTTCAGCAGCGCCGCTTATATAAGTTACAATAACCAGAGATGATTCTAGAAGCTTCAGGGCAACTTTCACAATCATCCAAGAAAGCTCATTTTAAGAACTGAACTATGGGATCTGCAAAAAAATAAATAAATAAATAAAAGATCTGAGCTGTTTATAAACTGATGGCATGAAATCATTTACAGTGAGGATTAAAGTTGAAGTAAATATAATGGATAATGACAGTATTTACAAAAAAAATGAAAATATCATGATATCAATGATTTTTACATCCAAAAACATCCTTTTTGTTGCTGTAAAACACAGCTGAGTAATCTTAGATAGTACAGACTAGTTTTTATTTCATTATATTTTATTTTATTGTCACATGACATTTGCTCTCCGGCCCTTTATTTAAGTTAAACATTTTAAAAAGGTCCAAAATGCTGTTAATGTTTTGTTCTAGTGCAAAAGATGAAATAAAAAGCTTGTCTAACTGACGTTATTTTAAGGTCCTGACATAGTGTATTGTTAGAAAGCCGTGATGTTTTATTTATTTATTTTGCCCTTTTATAACAGTTTCTGAGTCGACATCTCTTATATGGCATAAACTGTTTATGGCAGAACAATATAGAAAAAGAATTTAAATCAAGAAAAAGACTGTTTTTTTTTTAAATGATGTGAATTTAGCTGACAATAAACTTAATTAAACAGACTTTACTGTTTTCTCTCTTTTGAATGTCAGAACCATCAGTTCTCTGTAATTAGAACAATCATGTAAACATGTAAACAGAGACAGTTGGTTCTGCCTCTGGAGCGGAAATATTTACTACGCAAATGGAAGAGAATGACGTAACCTTCACACGGCGCTGTCCTGCTGTCACTGTCCTGCTATCACTGTCCTGCTGTCACTGTCCTGCTATCACTGTCCTGCTGTCACTGTCCCGCTATCACTGTCCTGCTGTCACTGTCCTGCTATCACTGTCCTGCTGTCACTGTCCTGCTATCACTGTCCTGCTGTCACTGTCCTGCTATCACTGTCCTGCTATCACTGTCCTGCTAACACTGTCCTGCTATCACCGTCCTGCAATCACCGTTCTGCTATCACCGTCCCGCTATCACCGTCCCGCTAGCACTGTCCCGCTATCACTGTCCTGCTAGCACTGTCCTGATATCGCTGTCCCACTATCACTGTCCCCCTATCACTGTCCCGCTATCACTGTCCTGCTAACACTGTCCCGCTATCACTGTCCCGCTACCACTGTGCCGCTAGCGCTGTCCCACTATCACTGTCCTGCTATCACTGCCCTGCTATCAATGCCCTGCTATCACTGTCCCGCTATCAATGCCCTGCTATCACTGTCCTGCTATCACCGTCCTGCTAACACTGTCCTGCTATCACTGTCCCGCTATCACTGTGCCGCTAGCGCTGTCCCGCTATCACTGTCCTGCTATCACCGTCCTGCTATCTCCGTCCTGCTATCACTTTCCTGCTATCACCGTCCTGCTATCACCGTCCTGCTACCACTGTCCCGCTATCACTGTGCCGCTAGCGCTGTCCCGCTATCACTGTCCTGCTATCACTGCCCTGCTATCACTGTCCTGCTATCACCGTCCTGCTATCACCGTCCTGCTATCACTGTCCTGCTATCACAGTCCTGCAATCACTGTCCTGCTACCACCGTCCTGCTATCACCGTCCTGCTATCACTGTCCTGCTAGCACTGTCCTGCTATCACTGTCCTGCTAGCACTGTCCTGCTAGCACTGTCCTGCTATCACTGTCCTGCTAACACTGTGAATGCACCTGGTCAGAGTGGAAACAGAAAGAAGAGGTGATCACCAGTACGTCTTTATAGCATGATCGCTGCGTGTAAGTGGCGCTGCATGCATGTTTGTTAGCCAACAACAAGCCTGACTTACTGCAGGCTAGCGTGCGAGTTGCTCATGTAAAGAAATCATCTTCTTCTCTTTTTGGCTGTACCCTTCAGGGGTCACCACAGCCAATCATCTGCCTCCATCTGACTCTATCCTAGTAAACGAGAAGCTCAGAGCTGATCCTAGATGCAGTCCCACCTCCACCTTGAACCTCTCTGTCACACCTACAGCTCACCTGACCAGTGTCTTCCAGCTCTCCTCCATGTCCTGCAGGACTCTAACATACGTCTCTGCTGCTCCAGACGTCCTCAGACGTCACCATAGCTCCTCCTCCCTTAACACACTGTCATCTGATTTCTCAGGGATCGATAAAGAAACGATGCAGCTCCCTCCGGCCGTCTCTGTACTTCTCTACCAACATCCTCAAAGCTGATATTGTGTCAACAGTACACTGATTCTTCAAAGTACAGTGTTTGAAAAATGATGTGTCTTCAGTCAGGGTCTGCTGTAATACAGGCAGGTACAGGAGATCATTTCTGCCCACGTTTATGATGTACAACAATGACTCTATAATGTGGTCGTATTATAGACTGATAGATGTTCACTTATAGATCTCCATTTTCATCAGTAGGGTTGCTATCAGGTTGTGTTTCCATGAATTGACAGCTCTGCATCACAGGCTGCTTTTTACTTTGCTGGCTTGTTTTCTATTAAATGTTCTCATACTTGAGAAAGTGTAACTGAATTTCACCCTTATTAACTCAATTCTCTCCGCATTTCCTCATCATTCATAAGTTCTTCTTTAGTGGACTATATTCAGTTACCATGTCAGATATGTGCATGTGTCATCTGATTTCCTGCAGGGCAACATGAGTACAAATGAACATTATTCACTATGTGGGAAAAACCCGAGATTGCCTGTAACATTTATGTTGTTTTATGCAATATGTTGATGTTAAAGTTCTACATCATAATTGATTATGTTGAAAAGTCGCAGCCCTACAGTGACAGTTATTGTTTTGAGCGGTACCTCTCAAATTTAAGTTGGTGTGGTCCGGTAGAGAACGGTTCGCTCTGATCCAGGTGTCTTAGCCTGATGGCTACGTAACAGCATGACATCACACCCATGTGACCCAGGGTCTCCAGTCAATAAGATCAAGGAAGAACACAGCTGAGTTCAGGTAGAACAACCGCGTAGGACATCTAGCAAGTTGAATTTGTTCTTAGCAAAAGGAAGCTGAGCTTTGTTTGAGAAATGACTCAAAAATGGTTCATTTTCTATCTGCAAGTCACACAGACAAGAAGATCTGCTGTCAGAAGGGTGCCAAAAATGATACAATACGCTTATTCTGGCACCAAAAACATGCTATTTGGGCTAATCGGTACAACTAAATCCTGCCTAGGCTACATCTACATAAACTATGTGCATGTAACTCTAACTTCATTTACAGGAATGATTTGGTCTAATAAATAAATCAGTCTCATGAATGTGTGTGTGACAGTGAGAGACACCTTGTTATCAAAAACTCATCAATAACAAAATAGATGTCATTTAGCCAGAACTGTCCCCAAAATGCTAATGAGGGCAAGAAAAAAAAAAAGATAGATTCCATATAATAAATTCAGTCTGGTATTTTATGTTTTAATTAGGGCTGGGCAACGATTAAAAGTTTTAATCGTGATTAATCGCATTATTTCCCTGATTAATCGCGATTAATCGCATTGCATACGCAAAATCAAATAATGAATTCAAAAGTAGAGTAAAATCCACTTTTATTTAAATATTCTGCTGCCATATGAACTAAAGTGCTAAAACATTTGTTGTTCAAACACTTTTAACATCAGCACTTGTCAGTAACACATATTTAGTGTAAATCTCATCTGAAAAAATGTAAAATATAATAAAGCTTACTTCCACTGCCAGGGCATTAATGTCATCCTGTTTTTATAAAAAAATTTTTAAAAAAAGTCTACAAACAAAATCTAACAAAATGATTGTGTCTCAGCACAATCGGAACATTAAAACATTAATTTCTGAGGTAACAGCAGAAACTTTTAACGGGGAGTTCAACTTGTCAGTTGTTACAAATAACCTTGTTTCTGTTGAATCCTCCGTCTGGGAGAACTTTAAAATGAAAATGTCCATGTTAAAGTTCAGTAAGTTTACCAATCCGTGTATCATTCATTCTTTCCATTTTCAATTGTCAATCAAAAATTAAAAAGTGACATTTTAATATGTTTTTCGTTTTTTAATCTAACAAAAAAAAGGAAAAAATGCCTGTTTTTTTTTTTTTAATATTTCAATTTTAGACTTGGATAAAAAATACAAAATGAAAAAAATGGTCCACAGGACTGAATTTGTTTTATAATCAATGACGCTACTTTCTGTTGTCATTACACATCTGTGCCACTAGATGGAGCCGCACTGCAGTAACCAGTAGAGAACAGCAGGACAGTGAACACATGGAGCAGATCTGATGGAACATGGAGGAATGACCACAAAGTTTTGTTTGCAGTCTAGAATTTTTTTTTCAGACAGAATTGTTATTGCTACCTGATTGCTACCTGAACTGTTAAGTATACAGATTTTTATCGTTCTTCATGTCTGTTCCAGGTTTTTTTCGCACGTTTACCTGCCAATTATCTTCCGGTTCCGCAGCAGCCAGTAACAGACTTTTCAAAACAAAAGCATGTGATCAATGTGCGTTAACGTGCGTTAAAATAATTGTCGGCATTAATAAATGAATGCGTTAATGCGATAATAACGCGTTAACTTGCCCAGCCCTAGTTTTAACCGAACAGGATAGCACTTCTGTTATGACAGTGAAGAAGATGGACAGACAATGAATCTGAGAAGTTGAAGAGTGATTCGGAGTGACAGTTTAGCGGGGAGGGTGGACGGGACAGAAGGCCAGCGGTGGATGATAGAGGAAGACGTGTGGGGGGGGATAGGAAAGAGAGACAGAGCGAAGAAGGGACATTTTCTCCATGCAGACGCTAAAGAGGTCAGACTTCTAGTTTCTGGGTCAAAGCGCATCAAACCAGCAGCTGCACCGAGTCGCTGCTCTCGGCCCGGTGGCTAAACAGGAACGTGGACAAGCTTCCACCAACTGTGACTGCACATGAGGCACTTCCTTCCCAGCTACGCAGATACAGGCGTCAGCGTATAAGGTTGCCCTTTACTCTCATCCCCAGTATATAGAGGTACACACAGAAGTAAGTATATCGAAGAAGACAGCGTGGAGCAGTGGGTTGTGTACACGGTGACTGTGATGAATGTTAACCTTCAGTCTAATCAGAAACAGTCCCATGAACACTGCTGGAAGGTACTACATATGCTCTGTAATATATATGATATATTTAGTTGTCAGCGGGGCGTACAAAGCTTATTTATATATCACGGTTCCTCTGGGAGTCGCCTGACAAGCATGTTGGAAGTCATCCATTTGGTAAAGCAACACTTATTCCAACCGCTACTGATGCTCAGCAGATGACAGCCACCGAGGGAACAACAAGATGGATAAAAAATGTTGCCAGATCACGTTAACAAACCGTTGATGATGACTTGCTTTGCTATCAAGGTAGGCAAGACAGATTTCTAGCAGACTGACCAATTAAAGAGAGACGGGAAAAATCATGATGATTTATAGATTATTTATGTTTCTGTGCTGAACCGATGACATTTGTCTGCTGTAGCTTGGAAACCTTAAATCACAACCTTTACTTTATCCTGATGTGCTTCTCCCCAGAGATGCAACACAGCACCGGGTCCACGTGTCGTATTTAGGGGTGTAATGGATCACATACCTCACAGTTCAGATCGGATCGGGGTTTCTGAGCAACAGATCGGATTGTTTTTATTTTTAAATTGGTCATTTTTTTTTTAAATAGAAACATTTCAGCTCAACATTTATCAGCTCAGAGATGTGCTTTATTTTCTTTGTTAGCAATGTCTGAGCTACATGAAGGAATCACAGAAAAGGAAACTTAGCGCTGCAGAAAAGAAGCTACAGCACCGCCGAGTGTTTGGAGGTGTAATTACAGTCACACAAGCAGAAACAAACAACTATGAATGTCAGATGTGATGTACGTGTGTTTATAAATCAAGCTTTAAGTGAAGCTCTGGCAGTGGATACCATTGTTACCAAGATGGATCGTCCTTTTTTCAGACTGATAGAGTAGAGCTGTAGCGATACGATACACGATACTCGGCTCGTGATACGATATATATCGATATTCATCTTACAATACATCCGAAATATTTTAAAAGGACAAAGTGATTTTGGTAACATCTTGTGAGTGTTCCAATGATTTTATTTTTTTTTTTAATTAATTGAACTGAAAGCATCAATTACACATTATATGGCTGACAGGCAGCTTGCAAATGCTGGACAAAATGAATAAAAGATTTGTTGAGAAAAATAGTTTCATTTATTTAAACAGTTCAAATTGTTGCTTGCAAGCTTTTAAAGGTGGGATACGATACTCTCTGGGGTAATAAAATATTGATATATATCGCAGAATCAATAAAATCCCTCAGCTCTATGATAGAGTCATACCATAATAGCTTAATCTTTGTGTCGTGTTCATTTCTCCCACCTTACTTTAGTGCTCCCGGTCAAATTTTATTTAACTCCTTTTTAAGCTGTAAACAATGTCTCAGACCACTGGTTTACATAAATAACTGCAGTGAATATACATAAAATAGACACAATAATCAAAATTAAAAAAAAGTGACCAAATTCACACATCAACATGAGCCTATCATTTCTATGTGTGTGTGTGTGTGTGTGTGTGTGTGGGGGGGGGGGGGGGGGGGGGGGGGGGCGGGGGGAGGTCTTCACACACAGGAGTGGCATCCTAACAGTATTTTTCTACTCTATCACAGGTGCCTCTTCCTCAGGTGTGTCTTCCTCTGGAGCCTCTTCCTCGCCATCTGTTGACTGGTTGGTCTCACAATGGTCTGGATCAAAATCAGGATCAATGTTGTCTTCTATTTCTGAGACATCCTCCACTATTTCTGGTTGAACGTCAATCCCCTGTTCATCAGGTTGAAATTAAAGGTCCAGAGCTTCTCTGACAAGAAATCATCTGATAGGGCGCCTAGTCAATGTGTTCATAGTAAAATGAGGGCAATGCACACAAAAAAAAATCTATATATAAGGGGTCTCTGAGAAGATATGATACATTTTGTATCGGAAAGTGCTGTTCACGTGGGGGGATGGGCACATAAGCCTTGGAAAGAGGCGGTTCTCATAACAAACACCTAATTGTTGGTATTACTACTCTGGGCTGTGGGAGCTGTCCGGTGCTGAACGTGAATGTTCAGTACCGCACAGCTCACACCACTTCACCGGGCTGTGGGAGCTGTCTGGTGTTGAACGTGAATGTTCAGCACTGGACAGCTCCCACAGCTGAGTAATGGAGCACATAGGCACTACTCCGGGCTGTGGGAGCTGTCTGGTGTTGAAAGCTCCCACCACATAAGCTATCCGGTGCTGAACGTTCACATTCGAGTCCACCACTTGGGGGGATGGGCACATAAGCCTGGGAAAGAGATGGTTCTCATAACAAACACATAATTGTTGACTTTGAAATGTGGAACAAGTGTTAGTGTTATACATTTAGTTTGGAAAGTGTGGTTCATGTGGGGGGATGGGCACATAAGCACCGGAATGAGGTGGGAAGAGAAGACACCTATTTAGTCTGAAAGGGTTCATGTGGGGTGGGTGTGTGTGTGTGTGTGTGTGTGGTGGTGTATTTGTGGTTGTGTACTATCTGATGGATGAACACAATCTAGGGTCACCCATTAATTTCCTATGGTGGTCATTTTTGACCGGGAACACCACAGGTGTTACAAAGTTGAATAAACTACTCAAAATTCAGAGAAAGTGGTGATCAGCAATTATATATGTTCAAATGTCTAGTGTGGAGGATATCATGAGGCCCTGACACAATCAAATGTAAAACACGATATTTATGATTGATGAAAGTAGGAAATCGGTCAGATTTGACCCGAACACGACAGAAAGGTTAATATCAGAGTCTTACTCTTATTAGCTTATTAAGACTGGTTTTGCAGTTCTGTTTAGGTTTTAAAATACATTTTAAGCTTTTTAAATGGGCCTTTGTCCTAGTAAAGGTTTTCACCAGCTCACGTTGAGAAAACAGTTGGGTTTGTGTTTGAAAGCCTGGGTAAAAGCTCGTAAGCAGACCTTGATCTTGATTGTTCATCCATTACTATTTCCATCTCTTTCATGTTGTGTTTTATTTTGTCCAGCAAGATCTTGTAGGACATAATGATTTCTTTCCACTGACTTTCTTGACCTTGAAACAAATTAAAGACAAGCATAAAATATCTTTACTACAGAGGATGGCATTTTTCCTCCCAACATTCCATCTAATACGACTGCGTTTTTTTTTTTTTTACATTAAAACTGTGCAGCTAATTCAGTGCTATTCAGCCTCAAATTTAATGACACAACTACCTTTTGACTACTTCTGAATGCTGCCCATTCATTTTCCATTAGAGTCAGAATAAATGTAGCAGGTGTTTTAGCTGAAACTACTGCTGAAGTAAACATCCCAATTTCAATGCAGGTGAGGAGCCAAAAATATGAAATATCCTTTCAAGGGCAAATAATAGACCCAAGTGGAGTAAAAGCAGCTATTAGACAAAAAAAAAAAAAAAAAAAAGACAAGAGTGAGCAAGAGGTAAATATCTTTCCAATTATCAGCACTAGAGCATGTGCTTAAGAGCACACTGAAAGGACAGGTTATTAAGCTTTAATGCACTACAGCATAGGAGCCATTCAAGGCCTTCTCCCTCATTAGACACACCACCAACATTGTTGCATGTGTATATCTGCATGCACATGTTTGTGGCTAAGCACCTCACACGACACTAAACACTTTAACATCGCTAATGAGAGTCTGAGCGCTGGCTGGTCTGCTCACTGAGGGAATAATGGATGTTGTCCACAAGGGCATTTTCATTCTTCTGAATAGATTGGGTTAGAATACATATGACAAAAAGCGAGTCATACTTGCCAAATAAAACCACTCAATAGGAAGAAAATACTGCTGGAACCCTGTCCAAGCACTGTATACAATATATATGAAAGGTTTTATCCTTCCATTCATACATAAATACAGCCATTCATCCGTCCATCCGTCCATTTGGTTCTGTTGAGAGCATAATGTCAAATGGTCTGCAGGTAAACACAATAAAATTGTGACATATCAGAGATCAACCTCAAAATATAACTTTTCTTTTCCTCAAGCACTCCCTGACCATTCCTCTTCACCAGAGCTTTGGCTGGATGCTGAACTGGTAACATTGAATCTGGTGTTTCTCAGTGGAGGCAGTGTTGTGCAATAGAGCGTATAACGTGCTCGTTTAGTCATAAAATAGTTATTAGCAAATGTTTTGAGAGACAGCTGCTAATAACCAGAAGGGTATTAACAAAGTTAATAAACTGAAACGGGGCACCACCTGATAAATCAGGAAAAAGGACTAAACGACACAATCAGTCTCAAAATGGCTGTTGTTCTATGTTCCAGCCTGTGACCAGGTGTGGCGCTATAGAGCAACAGAGAGTCCGAGCACAGACCTCTTCAACCAGTAAATGTTACGAAACTGTGTAAAATAACCACAAACGACCTCTCTCTTTAAAAATATCAGAATTTATTAACCCAAGTATTAACTGAACAACACTTGAATCAAGATCCTGATATCTACTATTAAAGAATAACTAAACTAGCATAATCAAACACTAAAAGGGAAAAGAGTGTCAATATATCTGCATGTGTGCTGGAAACTGTGTGTACATGAGTGTATGTGCGTGTATGCGAGTGTGTGTATGGTAATGTGAGGAGGGTGTCCAAGAAGGTGGACACAATCACATGGTATTCTCGTCCCCCACCAAGATGGCCGCTGACTCACGCGATAGGGCATCACAAGATTGCAGATGGGACCACGCGTTGCCCTCGTCCCTTACCAAGATGGCGGACAAAGTCACGTAGTGATCCCATCCCTCACCAAGATGGCTGCTGACTCATGATGAGGTGCCACAAGATGGCGGACGAGGTCACTTGTAACCTCGTCATGAAGATTGTTGGTAAGGAGATAGAAAGGAAAGGCTAAACGAGGTGATTCCTAACCACCGAGGTGGTGATGGCTCCTGAACTTCCATGCTCTCATCCTGATTGTTTATCTGGAAATCAGGGCACTATCAGACAGTGGTGAGGGTGTGACATCACTTTTCACACCTTGATGTGAAACTGAAATCGCCCAGGCATGCTGGGAATTTGAGTTTTATTATTTCTTTTGTCTCCTTTGTCTCGTTGTGTGGCCCAACAGCGGTATAGACCAAAGCATTTTTTCAGCTCTTGTCAGTACTATGAAAGATATTCTGATGTTTCTGTGCAAATTTTAATAATATTTTCATACTTCCTGTGCTCTGCCTTCTTCTCACCCACTACTAGTAAACATCTCCATCATCAATAGGTGAAACCCTAGTGCTCCGAAAATGGCATCCACTAGGTGGCAGCACAGGTTGAAACTAGCTGTTGGTGCTGCATTTTGGGCTTTTGTGAGATATTTTAATTTCTGGGTTTGAAAAGCAACTATGCAGAGTCAGAAGATGCTACTTTACCATGAAGGTAAGGACAAAACAGGGAGGAATATTCAACGTGTTGAACATCACAAGGCTGTGTCTACGACAGACTGGGAGACGAGTGGTGATCCCGTCTACTTTGTGTGGAATAACTGGAGGAAGCCATCGCGAAGAGGTGCGCATGTCTGCACAACCCCGGAGAAATATGAGCTCTGTTCCTTCCAATGTATTTAGGAAGGTGAATTTTGTAAACATTTTTCTCTGCTGGTTTGGTTGTTGCTCTGCTTAAAGGATTTCTGCTGGCAGTTCTGGCCCAATATCTGTAATGACGAGTTACCATGACAGCTGGAAGCTCTTTATATGTGGGAGCAGCTGATTATTCTTTCCCAACACCAGCTACTGACCAGAATAAGATAAGTATGTAGATGGGTTAAAGAGGAGAGACCAAGAATGTAGAGAAAACTGACCAAGAAAGAGGAAGGAAAAGGTTTTAGCCATTTATTTTCCCTGATAATCGTGGGCAGTGTGGATTCCCCAGGAAATCAAAAGGATGAGCTTTTACTCTTGAAGACAACAGAAGTATCGTTTTTTCAGATGTGGCTTCAGGAGTGTGTTCCACAGTTCGATGCCACTCTACAACATCTTTGGACAATATGGACAGACAAGACTTGAGACATACTTTGCAGTGCTCAATCTTCCTTTGTTTAGCCATCATCTATGGTTCCACTTGGGACTCACATTCCAGATGAGCTGTTTTGAATGCCAGTTCCTTGCGAAAGTATTTGCCCCCCTTGAACTTTTCAACCTTTTCCCACATTTCAGGCTTCAAACATAAAGATATAAAATTTCTTTTTTTTTTTTTTTCAAATTCAAAAATACTTTATTAATCCCCCAAAGGGGAAATTCAAGTTTCAGTACACCAGGAAAAATCTGGTGTACCAGAGGAGCTGCTAGCGTCCAGCGCTCCTTTTCCGAGTTCTAACTCCAGTTAACAGCCGTTAAAACAGTCAACAGCCGTTAGAACCAGTATATCTCCATAATGATGACCAGTGAGATATCTCCAGGTCAGAGGAGGAAACACCGATGAACCAAACCGTCTCCTCTGGGAAGACTGAGCTCCTTCAGTCTGGTGAGCGATGGAGCCGACCGTCCCAGAGCCCGGTTCATCACACGGACCGGACCAGGCCGTTGTCGTCTCCCCCGGCGGTGCTGGGCCCCACCAGGTCACCAGACGGCCCCTGCCAGGTCAGCTGACCAATCCGGCGTGTAGACAGCTGGACGGGGGCAGCATGCCGCCGCCGCTACGTCGGGGGCTCTCGTCCCGGCTTTGGTAGCAGTTCAGGGCTACTTAGCTTAGCTTTACCGAACTCTGCATCCTCTAATCCTCTGCAGCGCCACCTTCTGCTGCAGTTCCAGCTCCAGTCTCTTGGGGTTTGTCTCTATCAGTTTAACTCATCCAGAGACTAAATTCTGGTCCATTCTTCCTGTAAAACAGCTGGAGCTCAGTGAGGTTGGATGGAGAGCGTTTGTGAACAGCAGTCTTCAGATCTTTCCACAGATTCTGGACTGGATTCAGGTCTGGACTTTGACTTGGCCGTTCTAACACCTGGATACGTTTAGATTGTAGATTTGTCTTCATGTTTTGGATCATTGTCCTGTTGGAAGATAAATCTCCGTCCCAGTCTCAGGTCTTCTGCAGACTCCAACAGGTTTTTCTCCCAGAATGCTCCTGTATTTGGCTCCATCCATCTTCCCATCAGTTTTAACCATCTTCCCTGTCCCTGCTGAAGAAAAGCAGGCCCAGACCATGATGCTGCCACCACCGTGTTTGACAGTGGGGATGGTGTGTTCAGGGTGATGAGCTGTGTTGATTTTACTCCAAACATATCGTTTTGTTTGATATTGGTTTCATCTGACCAGAGCTACTTCTTCACATGTTTGGTGAGTCTCCAGGTGGCTTGTGGGAAACTTTAAACCAGACTTTTAATGGATATCTCTGAGAAATGTCTTTCTTCTTGCCACTCTTCCATGAAGGCCAGATTGTGTCCAGTGTAGGACTGATAGTTGTCCTCTGGACAGACTGTCCCACCTCAGCTGTAGATCAGTTCATCCAGAGTGATCATGGGCCTCTTGGCTGCATCTCTGATCAGTCTTCTCCTTGTTCCAGATGAAAGTTTAGAGGGACGGCCGGGTCTTGGTAGATCTGCAGTGGTCTGATTACTCCGTCTATTTCAGTCTGATTGCTGTTCAGAGCTCCTTGAGATGTTTAAAGCTGGGAAATCTTTTTGTATCCACATCCGGCTTTAAACTTCTCCACAACAGTATCTGGGACCTGCCTGGTGTGTTCCCATGATGCTCTCTGAGCTTTAACCAGAACCCTGAGACTGGTTGACTGAAGGATGCAGCTGTCCAGATGCTCTAGTCCTCTAGTTGACTTGTGGCATTATTTTCATCAAACAAACAAAATGGAGGTGATATTTAAAGTAGCACAAAGACGTTGTTTTGTGTCAGTGGGTTCCTCTATAGGCATGGAAGTAAATTCACTTATCACACTGTCCAAGATTTACTCTAGTTTAGTTTCTTGTTCAGTCGCTCTCATTTTCTCTTCTGTCATTACTTTGAGAGTCTTAGCTGCCTCTGCCATGATGCTAGCTCTGCAGGCTAGCTTCATTACTGCTGTTTTACAGAGCATCTTAAAGTGATTCAAAGTCACAGAGACAACCATGATGGGAGTCCCAAAGGTCCTAAAAGTAAACAAATGAAACTGAAACTGAATGAATCCTGAGCCTGATGAGGTCTGTGTTTTATCCTCTGAGTAGCGTCGTCTCCACGAACAAACCAGAAAAGATTCTCCTTAATGAAATCCACCACATAACATCGGAGGAAAGCCATCTGCCTGGGATGCTCTCTTTCCCCCAGTAGTATAAATAAAACCAGGTGTACGGAAGCAGTGGAGGAAAGGAAAATGAGCTCCACTCAAAGGAATCTGAGAATAACTTGGGAGGTAAAACTTAAGTAATTTGGCCTGTTCTGCATGCTGGAAGTTCTGCACAGCCCGATGCCACTATACGAACACATTAACATGACAAAACAGCATCTAGAGATCCAGTCCAGGCTCCTTGGATCAGTGAGGAAGCGTTGGCTGTGATACTCGTGCTCAGTGAGCCACTAACTCTCCCTCTGTCCACGCCGACATCCAGCGATCACCGCCATGTGTGCACGGCGTGGCCCTGGGTGTGATGGGCATGATTTTCCATAGATGGGATGATTAATGTGCCTGCTCTGAGATGCTGAGTGAGATTGATACCGCCCGGCATCCTCTCCATGCCTAATCTTTCATCCTTACAGTAAATATGACACAATGTCCATATGCACGCACAAACAGACTGATTACAAACAGCTTGCAAGCCGTCGTTCCTTTTAATGATTACATCCAAAGGCGGCCTCTCAGTCAGATGGCTGCCTCCCTTAATGAAATTATCCGGTGGCATTATCTGCCTCCTCTGAGCGCGTGAGGTAAGGAGTTTCCACAAGGGTCACCCAGCTAAGTGGCTAAAGTAAAGTAACTAATGCAAATGAGATGTAAATGAGGCTAAAACAGAACACTTGTTAATTTGGCCTCCTGACACAGCAAACAGTCAAGAAGGATCCAATGCAAATTACATGCAAATGGCAGCTAATGGTCTCCAACCCTACTGGGCGAAGATAAGAAGCCGGATGGGCTAAAGTTCACATGTGATTGTGTCCATGTAAATATTTGGTGTATTCAAGTGGATCTAAAAAAAAGAAAATAGACACTAGAGAGAGAGAGAGAGGGGTGGGAAGGTTCACAACAGGTCAGGAGGTTGAAGCTTTGTGCACCCAAACTGCACGGCGCAGTGCACGAGAGGAAAAATACTAAACCTCAAACCAGTGAGCATGAAGCAACCAGATACTGGACTCCAACCGCTCCACATTTACCAAACACCAGAACCCGACCCGGCGGTACCTCAGTCCAGCCAACGCCAACATCATCTGGAGCTGCACCTCCACATTCACCCCCGAGATCAAACCCTCCAGTTTAAGGTCGGCGCATACGTCTGTGTGACAACATGGCCGCCGTATAGATGAGAGGGGGTCTAAAGAAAACATGAGACAAGTCTCTTAATGCCACAAGACAGAAGAAAATTATTTTCCATACTCTGACCTGGAGTATGGATTCCTGCAAGCAGGAGCAGCTAATTGATCCCAATTGAATCCTGCCTTTAACCATCTGGATATGCAGAAACAACTGATCATCGCACCCTTTAGCATTACCATAGAAACCAGTCGGTAACTGGAGGAAAAGTCTCGTCTTCTACTCATGTACAAGCTACAGGGCCGACAGTGAGTCACATTTAAAAGTCTTGCATTTAAATCGTTTATGTATCGCTATATTGCACCTTTTTAACCTTCTCTGCATTGTACCAAACATTTTAGCGTGTTCACTTATTCATACATTCATGCTGGTGATTCAGCGTCAAGCTCAAGGACGTTTTGACGTGCAGCAGGGCTGGAGATTGAACCCCTGACCTCTACTTTCTAAATGTCCTCAGACTTTGTACCATCACATCAACATGCAGTTTCATCACCGTCTGTCACCAGGTACAGTAAAGTACATACCTGTTGGAGTCAGATTTAACTTTTCAGACTCTTTTCTGCCCGACTGTGGTAGAAAACTAAAGGTTAATTTCATTTTATGATCACTGTCAATTAATTGATCAATTCTGTGGTTTGTAAGATTTCTTAAAATGAGCATTATAAGAGTTATAAATAAATATTAGCAAGAAAAAGTGCTTATTAGATTCTAAAATATGAAATTATAGCTGTTTTGTTCAGTCTGTTGAGCAGGTTATTTTTATTCATTTTTAATTCTTTTAATTTTAAAAGAGAAACCTGCACGATAACTATCGGGCAGATAACAAGAAATTATGACTTCATCCCGATAAGTCCGATATCACGACGAATAGCCCCGATAACATTTATATTTCTGTCAACACGGCAGTGAATGTTATGTTCAAGTGACGTCGGCATAATCAGAAAAACGATTACTCAATCAGGAAAATCAAAAATACCCCCTCATGCCAGAAAACAACTCGTTAACTCGGTCATAATTTTAGTAGTTGCTGACTTTAATCGATATTCGCAGTATTTTCCCACATGTTACACATAAAAAATGAAAAAGGAAAAAAATAGAAAAGGCTGGAAGAATGACTAGCAAACTAGGGAACGTAGGAATTTATGTTACACCTTGAATGCAGCCTGCAGCACAGCGCTGATCACAACAAACATGGCGGCGTGGAACTTTGTTAAAGTTTCAGAAGAAGATCGTTTGGTGGTTATTTGTGACGAATCCTCCGAGTGAATTCTACGAGGAGGGAAGCACAAGCTTTAATACGTAAAACCTGATCAGCCACCTACAACATAACAATCACTTCCATGGAGTTTTGAAATCACGCTAACGTGAGCTAACGGAAGCTAATGCTAACGTGCGCTAGCCAGCAGCAGTCTCTCCTCTCCCTCATTCCTCTCATCTAAAGCTTCCATGAGATTAAAAAATAAAAACTACTGAACCTCATTTACTTTAATTAAAGGTATTATTTAAATGGAACCACAAGCCAAAATCCTTTAAATGTTAATATTTTTCAGTTTGTAATTCTGATGCATGTATTTCCATCAGTTCAAGGAGCCTTTATTTTTTATATCAGTCAGTAATGAACCTTATTTAAGTTAATGTGAGATATCAAATAGGTTTGTTTGATAGCTTTAAGAAAATGTTTGAGAGGCTTGCCAATAGTTTTTCATTGGAAAAAATAAATATCTGTTCATATAAAAAGTCAAAACTATTTTTGGTTTTGTTCATAGTATTGATGTAATGATCTTAGGTATACGTGTGTGTTATCGGTTATCGGTATTGGCCTTTAGGAGCTGAAAGTTATCGGTATCGGTTTTAAATACTTTAAATACATTGACATAAATGTTTGGTAAATGTACAAAGTTACATTTCACCACAGGAAAAGACTGAGTTTAGTTATTAGCTTGCCTTTACTCGTCTATAACTGCATCCCAGAGGGTTCATTGTTCTGGTGGATTGTCTCTGAAGTCTATTTTATGATTCAGAACTGGACTCAACACTGTTTAGTTTATGAGAAGTCCTTTTAATCTCCTCTTTCTTTTTGATACTCGACAAAAACGTAACCGTAGACACTCGTCTTCTACAACCCGAGTCTATCTGTGCAGATCCAGCTACAGGTTTCTTCTGAAATATCCAGTTTCCTCCTTGGATGCCTTCAGAGACGGAGAGTTGTGGCTGCAGCTGCTTTCTAAAACGCCGTCGCTGTCGTCCAATCATCTCTCCATCCATCCATCTCTCCACGTCCACAGCTCCTCTGCATCAGCCTCTCTGATGAAGACTTCACACCCAGAGCTGTGGCTGATCAAGCAAACCGCTCCTCTGCTGCTTCCTCACTGTTCGCTTCATTCATAAATCCAAAATGTTGCAAGCGTTGCCGATTGGCTGCGATGGCGCTGCGTCAAAAGACGCCGCACTCTCAGCACCAATGAGAGACCAGTAGTACGCTCTCTCCCTCTCTTTCATGATTTCACGCTCCTTCTTTAACCCTCTCTCACTTTTTCTTTTCTTTTTTTTTTGTTCTCTCCATCTCCCTCCCTGTCTCGGTGAACTACAGCAGTCAGAATAACAGCCGGGCTTCTAATCCTACAACGTCAGAACAGGTTGCATTTGGGCCGAATCGCTCCTCCACCCTTCCATCGACCAAGTCCAGCCACCTGTACGCTCCGTTTAGGGCTTTTAAACCTCCCACTGCGCTTTATTTGTAGGCGACAAGAGGAAAATTCAAAAAATAAAACTTCAGTGACTGCTGATTACCAGATTGACAGCTTTATTGAATGATATGTGACTGTCTCCAGATGTTAGGCCTGATCCATCCATCCATCCATCTATCCATCCATCCATCCATCCATCCATCCATTATTCCCATTCAGGGTCACAGGGATCAGCTAGAATCTATCCCAGCTCTCCTCAAGTAAAAGGCAGGGGTCCATCTGGACAGGTACGGCCTGATTCAACATGATCCCAGTTTAATAAACTGTTTGTTTTTTTATATATATATATGTGCACATCTTAGTTGCACAGAAAACGGGGAAACAAAAAGAGAACTGGCACATGAACCAGTACCAACGATGATCCGGTGTCTGTCCGTGAACTCCCAGTAAATATTCCTGTTTGTGGGGAACTGGGTTGACAGAGTTCAAGAGGGCTTTCAAAAGCACAACACTGCCCCCTACGGTCACGTCAGGGCGCTGCAGAAACCCAAAAGATGACATCATCATGTTCAGGGCGATGATGTATTTTTCTGAGATGCTGGTGCTCAGACAAAGAGAAGAAGAGACAGATACTGTTGAACTCACACAGTTTAGTTCAGAAGTTTAAAAAGGCACAGCAATCTAAAGGTTTTCCATCAAATCTAAATGTTTTTCATCACATTTACTTCCAAAGACATCTGGTTTGTACAGTTAAGTGACAGTTACTGCCAGGTTCACTTCTGTGTGACACATAAATATATATATATATATTTTAATCTAAAAATGTTGCCCAGTTAGTTGCCCAATAATCTCAATTAGTTGATGAGTCTTTTACTTAACATTCAGTACATGGCTCTAATAAAATGCTAAACAGGTCAAAGGTCAGAATAGAATAACTTCACTCCTTAAATCTAAAGCTGTATTGCATCAAATGTAAAACTGAATGTGAAAGATTTGCCTGAAGCAATAACAGCAGGAGAACATGACGGGACAACTAAAGTAGCCCGAAAAAGCTCAGGAGAAAATGTCTGTGGTTGGAAACGTGTAGGTGTTCAGGTTGACACTGAGCCTAGAAAACCCACTCAGGTGTTTCCAGGAGCCTCACTGACATCTCCTGCTACCTGCAGGTCCAACATGAAAGATTCCCGCCTCAGTCCATCTCCTCTGGATTTCATTAAAGCTATTTTCCAAAGAGACGTGGGTCAAACTTCATGTCTGGCAGAGAAAACCAGAACAAGCCTGTGAACTGGGAACATAAATGGATTCTGTGGGAACCCACTGCCCCCCAGTGGCGACATGTAAATACTGCACTTGGACTTCACAGCAAATAAAAGTTAGTGCTTCCTCGTTTAATCCTATATTTTAATGTGTAAATACATAATGAAGATCATATGATTATAGTGGCTATGGAGCAAATCCCAAAAAAAATATAAGCAAATACAAAGAAAAAGCTACATTACAGACCCAAGAAACCTAACTGAGTATGTTAAATGTTAAAGCCCAAGTGTGGTTTGTTTAACAGGGTTTCCAGGTGAAAGCCTCTTCTATCTAGAAAAACAAAACACCTGCTGGCACCTGCTGACTGGACCACAAACTCCTCTGCTGGCAAATATGAGGTCATCAGTCTGATAGCTTGGTTGAAAATGGATCATGAAGCACAGAAAATATACATTATAATGGCAGTAAATTAAAGAGTCGAGTCAAAGTCCAGACTCCAACTCACCTGAAAAGCTGTGGTGGGACATAAAGGACGCACTAACACCAGGTGTGTCCACGTCCAAGCAGGACTGACCCCTCAAGTCTGGTTTGTTTGAAGAATATCCTGTTTTATTCTGTTCTCAACCTGGTCTCTGGCCCGAGTGGAAGAGGGCTGCTCGGGCCTGGTACCGTTTCTGAGGACAGATATTTAACAGCAAAGCAGCGTAATCCAGAAATTCAAAAATCTGAGAGTTGTAACTGACCAGAAAAACTCTAAAAGCCATCATATAATACATAAAGAATTGAGACTTTTCAACTTCTTGCTGCTAAAGGTGGATGTTCAGGCTATTGAATCATAGGAGTACTGATCCACATTATTATTTTTCTTTTTTGTCTTAATTCTTGCTAACTAAGTCATGCACAGTTCAAATAAATAATCCTAAAATTCTGTTTTTACACATAAAAGCAGGATTAAATGCAGACTGAGTAACTGTGAAACACGCCACGCAGGGTGAAACTTAAATGAGTAGAAACAGCAGGTTGTTACATATTTGCATTAAACTGTGAATAAAATCAGTAGTAAAGCTTGGCGCCGCCCACTTCACAGGTACATCTGTGGAGCATCCAGGTGGAAGGTGTGAAGGTGGGAGGAGATAAACATGCAGATAAATGTGGATAAATCTGGGCCTCTGACATCAAAGTACCCTACAAATCTGAACGGATCACTAAATGAGAAACTGTCAAAGCTCGGCCAAACAAACCCAGATAAAGAGACGTGCTTTATGTTACATTTAAGTTTCAGTTGGATGAGATAAAAGAAATAAATCCTGTTAATCAGAGAAAAAGTCCCCTTTAAGACAGCTGAAAACAAAAAGGGGGAAAGTGCTTTGGTCCTTAATGATGTATTTATTTACATGTTAATTTTAAGACATTACACAAAGGACAATTTAACAAAAATAAATGTCTGAACGTTGCTGTTAGACTATTGCTTTTTCACTAAATGTGCTTTGGCCTTCTGATTGTTTCCTTAATTCCCTTGATCTTCTTTTCACATATGTCATAGAAAGTGAAAGAGTCGCATCTGATCTTATTTAAATAAACTTTGAATTTACATGAACTACAAAGCATCAGAGAGGAAATTTCACTATCAGAGGGTGCGTTAGCTAAAATTAAAGGAACCTGTTGTGTTGATGAGTCCTTCCTTGTTGTAAACCAGCTGCCTCGACTTTAATTCTGCACACGTTGATTATCTTGTTGACCGTATAACAGTTTTAACAGTTTTTTCAAAACTGAGGTAACTTATAATCAGTCTGGGTTTGTTTAGTTCTGCAAACCCAGACTGCTTCTGTCTCTTCCTCTTCATAAAACTGAAATGAGTTCGTTATAATGCCCATTTTAGAGACATGTGTGAACAGTGGTCGTGTTCTTTTATTGATGAGGTTAGAAAGGAGCTGCGTTTGTGTCGGTAAAAACTGATTAAAGCTCAGAACGTTTCTGGAATCGCCCACCTGATGAGTTTTATTAGATCGTTTCCAGTTTTCTTTAGTCACATGATCTCATCCATCTGTACATCACAAATAAAAAATGGCCATGAGCTCACTTCACACCAAGTACTTCATGTTAATCTGTGTATTCTTGATGAATTTTATGAATTCTCTTGCAAATGGAAGTTTTCTTTATAATGTCAGAGATGCAAAATAATCTATTAGAAAGGGACGTTTGCAAAGCTGTGAGAAAACTGGCCTGCTTTTTAAACATTTTAAAGAGTCCTATGTGCCTGAAGTGGAATGACTCATAGTCTTCTTTTAATATGGACCTGATATTTTGTGTATTAAAGCCGATTAACTAAAATTCAGAAGGATTTTATTTTGAAAGTCTACATCAAAGATGATCCTGAAATGAAAAGAGAGACACCCTGGAGCGGTTTCTTTTAAACTTAATCTGAAGATATGGCAGAATACAGCTAATTTTGAATATTCTGATGTTTTGATTTTAAAAAGACAACAGAGTCAACACTTTATCTTTTATAGGAAAACAGATTGTCATAATTGAGTCATCTACTTTTCTCTTCTTTAAAGCTTATCAGTCTGTGACTCACTGTTTCTGATGTAATCAAGCATGAACTAGGTTCATGTTTTATATGTGTGTGTATAGATAGATAGATAGATTATAGATAGAAGTATATTTTCTATTACAATACAATCTGTAGGCACTTTTCAGAAGAGTCAGAACATGAATCCCAAGCAAATATTATTAACTATTACTAATATTATTAACCCTTCTGTTATGTTAATTTCCCAGGAACAGCACTTATGTTCCCAGGTCAGTTTGACCTGGGAAATGTTTAATCATCCAAAAGTGTCTAAAAACTAAACACTCCCGATATAAACACTGTTTATATCTCATTATTAACTCCATCACTAACTATTTCAATCAATATTTAGTGCATCGTTACTCTTAACCTCTCACAGATCATGGTTCAATGAAAATAATTCACTCTTTTTTTAATCTAGAATGATGCTTGTATTATTACAAACTATAGCCTTAACATGAATCAAATAAATTGTAATCAAAGATGCAAAGTTTGTAGGAATATCTGCTTGGAAATGTATTTAAACGTTAGCATGCAGCATGAGTTAATAAAACCAGACATGTCTCCCTTTGGTTTATTTATGACACAGTTTGATCACTTTGATCAGAAATAACGACAAGCTGATTTATACATCTGCCTGGTCCTGAGGGTCGTCTGGGAATAAACGGGCCGGAGGGAGCAAAACTGGTGCAAACGACTTCTAACATCAAGAGATTCTCAAGAAATAATCCAGTGGTGAATATTTAAATTCATGACATGATGAAGAAACAACCTGGCGGTGAACATGAACTCATGACAGAAAGACAGGAACAGCTGTTTTTAAGACAGGAACAGCTGTTTTTGATTGTGAAGTGAACGCTTTAAAATCCAACATAATGCCCAAAAATAGGATTCTCTTTGAGCAACTTTAATCAGTTTGCTTGGCTCACTTCAACTGAAAACAGCAGTGGAGCAGCTTCAGTCTGGTAAAATTGAACTCAGACTGTTGGGGGGGGGGGACACAAATACAGTCTTGTGCAGAAAATCATGCACTCAAAGGCACTCATGATCGATACTCTAAAGAGCAATAAATGGTGCAGCTGTTCTTCCGTCCACTAACTGTGACTCGTACTGGCTGGAAATGTGAAGTTTAAGGTCCACTGGGCCGACAGGAGCCTAGAACCAACCAGAACCAACCAGAACCAACGTCACATCCACTCATGACAAGTCCAAGGGTCTGCTGTCGACCCTCAGAGCTCCACCAGCTGACTCGCATTAACCTGTCACAGTTTAACGAGTCCTACAATACAGAACAGACCCTAACGGATACAGGAAAAATAAAGTTAATGAGGGTAGTGTTTCAGAGTTTCATAAAAATAAAATCCCACCTTCCTTAACAGCTACCAGATGGGAAAATGTTCTATTGGACTGGTACTACTGGGTCGACACTGGAGTCAAAAAAACACAAGCTGGGATGAGTTTTAATCCATGTAGCAGTCGCTAAAGATATAGATTATCTGTAGATTAGTGCAAAATTATGATAAAGTCACTCTCTGGAGCAACTTTGAACGAGCTCTTAAAAAATAAAAAAAATAAAGATGTCACCTAATAATCAATCTTCAAGGCGTGATGGATGACGCATTAAGGTTTCTTTGGGATCTATGCACACAGACGGGTTAATGTTGGACAGACAGAACATGATTATGACATCTCAAACAAATAAAGTTATACCCAAGAATGGCATAACTAAAGGAAAGACTCGTTTATACTTATACTTTGGAGAGAAACGCTCAAAAAAAAAAAAAAAAAAAAGGGGTATCAAAAACAGATTTAAGTTCTTAAATCGCTTCACTTGACAATATGTCAACCAAGTCCAAAAGAGGAAGCTCAGATAGCATAAAAAGAATCGTATAAACTAGAAAAGTCCGCTCCAGTTTGATGTGTTTTGAGGACAGACAGTGGTAAATCCCAGTTCAGCCAATGAAAATGTTTCTTTGCAAAAAAAAAAAAAAAAAAAAAAAAAAGATTTCCATCTCGGCCAGAAAGGACTGAAGTAGCCAAACTTCAGCCCAGTGGAATATCCATGAGCGACTGATCCAGGTCCGTTGAGAAGAGGTCCGTGATGCCCTCGTCCTCAGCCAGGTTCAGAAGGTACTCCTCGCTGAGGGAGAAAGCCAGAGGTGGAACCAGGCGGCCATGTTGGTCTTCAGGGGGGGGCTGCAGAGAGCTGGGGGTTGGGCTGGAACTGAGCAGTGATGAGTGTTGGGTCAGCTGGGACTGCTGGTTGGAGACACCATCAACTCCACAACTACTGTTCGTGTCCCCTTGAAGGAAGGAAAGGACACGAGGAGGAGGAAAACAAAAACAGATGAGCAACTCAAGTTTTTAAAGTCCAAATCTGAATTCAACTTTATAAGATTGAAGTACGATTACAATATTTTACGTTTTTTCCGTGTATAATCATCCCCTCCTCATTATTCCCTGTTGGATCTCAAACTGAGAGCTCACCTTTAGAAGATGCCTGCATGAAGGAGACGAAGGGCAGAGGAAGGAAGGAATCACTCCCAGAGTCGCTGGACTTCACGCGTCTCTTCTTGTCACTTTGGCTGCTGTCGCATTTATGGGTTCCAGTAAATCTGGCTCGTCCTGGCAGAGGAAGACTTCGATGGGTCCCTGGACACTACTGAGGTGGACCTGGAGTTTCTGTGTGTCAGGAACAAAGACTGAAACGGTGACACTTCTGTGAGGAAGCAGCACAGCCACAACTCTGTGGAGCATCAACGTACCTCAGCTGGATGCGGCACCTGAAGTTTCGTCTCTGCAGGAGCTTTGATCACAATCACAGTCTGTTCCCTCAAACTGGGAATCTGACTGACGTCCTCGTACGTCAGATAGGCATATGTGATCCACAAGGTCAAGGAGGCTCATAAACAGAGACGTTTGAAATAACATGTCTGCTTTGTTACCAGAAAACAGCTTTATGAACCAACAAAATCATTTTTCTATCTCAGTGTTTACTTCAGAGGACTTTAACAGCGTTGGCTGACATCATCATCAGGGTTAAAGGAAGCTTCATTTACAAACGAAGGATATCTCTGACAACGACTGTCCTCACACATCCGGCTTATCTGCTGCGTGCTGCTCTGGATGAGGCCGTCCAGCTTCCTCTCCTCCTCAATAAGAGCCTTTAGCTCTCTGTTCATCTGTTCATTCCCCTCCCCACCTCTGTGCACACACACAAGAAAAGAAAAGAAAGAAAACAGAAAATAACGGCCTTAATGGGAAAATTCAGCCACTTTTCAAGCACTTTCAAGGTTCAGTACACCAAAATCACGCCGTTTAGTCTAATTGTTAATACTAAATCCCACCTAACCGGCATGTACATCAGCTATAATCTAATGAAATTTCTAGGAAAAATACGAATAACTTGGTCTAATAAATATATATATATACAGTGGTACCTCTACTTACAAAACTAATTGGTTCTGGAAGTAGTTTCATAACCGGAAAATTTCTTAAGTAGAGATGTGTTTTCTATGTAAATGTCCTAATCCGTTCCAAGCTCCCCAAAATTCAAACATTATTTTTTTTTTTATAAATTATAAATAATAAATGAAATGACATAAAAACCTGTCAGAAATACATGTGTTAGAACTAGAAAAGCATTCAGAGAGCGCAGACCTCCACTAATACAACAATTATAGAAAAAATTTGAAAGTGATCAAGAATCCAGGATTTCTTCCGGATCAGAACCAAAATGAAATCAGTTCTTCCTTTTCACATTTCTGACAACTCCTGAAAATTTCATCAAAATCCATCCATAACTTTTTGAGTTATCTTGACAACACAGACAAAGGGGATGCCAGGAAGATGCTTAAGCGATAGCCAATGGGATGGACAGGAAGATGATAAGCCATAGCCAATGGGATGACAGGAAGATGCTAAGCGATAGCCAATGGGATGACAGGAAGATGCTAAGCGATAGCCAATGGGATGACAGGAAGATGCTAAGCGATAGCCAATGGGATGACAGGAAGATGCTAAGCGATAGCCAATGGGATGACAGGAAGATGCTAAGCGATAGCCAATGGGATGACAGGAAGATGCTAAGCGATAGCCAATGGGATGACAGGAAGATGCTAAGCGATAGCCAATGGGATGACAGGAAGATGCTAAGCGATAGCCAATGGGATGACAGGAAGATGCTAAGCGATAGCCAATGGGATGCCAGGAAGATGCTAAGCGATAGCCAATGGATAGCCAATGGGATGACAGGAAGATGCTAAGCGATAGCCCATGGGATGACAGGAAGATGCT
>JAGFBZ010000943.1:0-98380 GCA_018398805.1 Hirundichthys speculiger | reverse complement strand
CATGGTTGAAAAGGTTTCTTTGCTCTGTCACTGTTACTGTCACAGACATTTCATCAAGACTGCAGAAAACTGTCAACAAAAAAAAGGAATAATGTCAATAATGAATTGGCCCAATCAGTGCACATGTGTTTTGTGGATTTGGAGAAGGCATTTGACCGTGTCCCTCTGGGTGTCCTCTAGGGGGTACTCCGTCAGCCATCGGCTGGGGATCTTCAGCTCTTACTCCAGCAGTTTGCAGCCAAGTGTGAAGCAGGAGGGATGAGAATCAGCACCTCCAAATCTGAGACCATGGTTCTCAGTCGGAAAAGGGTAGAATGCCTCCTCCAGGTTGGGAGAGAGGTTCTGCCTTAAGTTAAGGAGTTTTAGTATCTCAAGGTCTTGTTCACGAGTGATGGAAGAAGGGAGTGGAAGATTGACAGACAGATTAGTGCAGCGTCTGTGTGTTTTACTTAAACTTCTGGCTTGGACTGTTGCATGACATAAGTTGGTTTTCAAAGAACACAAACAGGTTTTCTTTCTCTTGAGTTTTTTACTTTGCTTTCACACAGATAGACACATCAAACACAACTGACAAACATTTGTAAGATTAGCCTCGCCCCCAGCAGCAATCAGTTCATGCAGAACTGCTGGGGAAGCAAGCTGGAGATGTGTGCTGGGTTCAAACACCAAGAGCTGCAACATGGACTGTAACGTCTTACAAATGACAGCTTTAATAACCTCTCACTTTTCAACGAAATTTAGATGCTGAAGGAAGTTAGAAGAAAGTGATTGATTGCGATTTGAATCAATTATTTTATAAAGCTGTAAAGTAAAAAAAAACAAAAAACAAAACAAGTGAGAGTTCCATTCCAAGAAGTTAGATATTTCTTTATCTAATTTCTGACAGTCCATTATCATTTGTAAACTGTAGATCTTATGTGTATGGTTTAATTTTTTTTGATGTTGCTGCTGCCATGGTTTTGGAAAATTAAACACTACAGTCGAGCTTAATTAATCTACTACAGTAACTCATGAGTTCCAGTTAAAGGTTTTGAAAAGCACTTTATATTATGCTTTAGATAGAAACTCAACAAAGTGCTGCAGCAGATCCAAAAGTACGGACTGAAGCTGAACAGAGCTAAATGTCAGTTTGGAGTGACTGAAATCACTTTTCTGGGAGCCATCTGTCTGCAGCAAGGGTTGATCCAGACAAGAATAAAGTAAAACTACTACACTGAAAATGAAAATGAAAACTACACTCACTACAGAGCCGGTGCTGGCATACTTGGACCCATCCAAAAAGACAAAGATATCCACTGATGCATTGAAAAATTGGAGAGGACTGTTGGAGAGGACTGGAGGCCGGATGCCCACGCGTCAAGAACAATGACGGCAGCTGAATATCGTTACGCTCAAATTGAAAAGGAGAGATTGGAACTAGTGTATGGATTTGAGAAATTCCACAGCTACATATAGGACTTACAAACATATGTGGCAGAGACCAATCACACAAGCTGTTGCTTGCCATCATCAAGAAAAACCTCAGTGAGATGTCACCGCGCATCCAAAGACTGATGATGAAGCTACAGCGCTATGACTTCAACCTGATCTACACACACTAGTTAAATTCATCGGACTAGCTGGCGCTATGTCCCATACCACAACACTCAGTGAAACACACAGTGAGAGCTCCACAGATGCTGATGTAAACCTCCACATAAACCTGCTCACTAAATCCCTCCCTGTGTCTGACATGAAATCCAAGCAGATTGTGGCTGAAACAGAGAAAGACACGTGCTTGCAGAGAGTCATTAAACACATGAATCAGGGCTGGCCTAGAGGTGAGTCTCCACAGTACTTTACTCAGAAAAGACAGAGTTGTCATTCCACAGGCAATGAGACCAGAGATGTTGAAAAGGCTGCACGAGGGACATCTCGGCATGGAGAAATGCAAGATGCGGGCAAGAACAGCTGTGTACTGGCCAAGAATTAATGCAGACAAAGACCGAATGGTTCAGAGTTGTGAAACATGTTTAAAGCATCAGGCAAAACAGCCAAAAGAGCCCTTGACAATAACTCACATACCCAAAGAGCCGTGGCAGAAAGTCGGGACTCATTTATTCCATCTGGGAGGGAAAAATTACCTGCTGGTGATCGACTATCTGTCAAACTATCCAGAGATAGCGTTGCTTCCCAGCATGTCTGCAATGTGTGTTGTCGATCACATGAAGTCCATATTTGCAAGACAGGTTACCTGTTACCCAGTCAAATGGCAAAGCAGAGAAGGGTGTGCACATTTTCAAATAGTTACTCAGGAAGGCACAAGACAGCAACTGAGACCCCTATCTAGCCCTACTGAGTTACAAAGCCTCACCATTGGAACATGGTAAATCCCCTGGTAAATGGTAAATCCGTAGGCTGCGTACCACCCTTCCTTACACAGCTCAACAGAGGCAGTTTAATAGGTGATTTAGAGGGGGCTCTTAAGGATCACCTGACACGGACTCCAGTTGTATAATCCTGGGAAGTTCCACACCCGATGCTTAAAACTTAGCTCTCGTCTCTCTCGTTTTCAAAACACTCACAATCTCACATACTTATCCCTGCTCACTATTTCCTCTTTCATTTCAACATAAAAGCAGGGATTTCAAAATAAAAGTTCTTGTACAGTCTCAGTGTTACATAATACTCCTACACCTCAAAAGAAATGTCCTCATTTTGGAACCAACACACACAAAAAAAAAAGAGCGCTATGGTCTAAAAAAACATATACAAAAATGACATGAGCCAGAGACACTCTATAATAACAGGTCAGGTAAGCAGCCAAAATCATGAACCATAAACAGTACAGAGCATGAGAAAAAAAAAACAGAATAAAAATGCAACATTACACAAGCACCTGTCCATTATGATTACTCAAAGTCCCAAAGGTGTGAGGGCAACCGACGGGCCCGACTAGGGAGGGAACGAGTAGCCACCCGTGTGTCCAATGGTGAAGGATGATCCATAGGTGGGACATGACCAGACACGGATGAGGGCCCAGCAGCAAGGTCTGAAACAGTAGTTGGGGTCCGCGGTGGGGCTGAGTGTGCATGGGGTCGTGGGGAAACTGCTGGTGTAGCTGGCAACCTACGACATGGCAGGAACCCTGACAGGTTGGTCAGAGGTGGTGGTTGTTTGTGAGAGGGTGTGATATACTGCAAGGCCTTCGAAGGATCGTTAATAAATGGTTTGGTGCAGTTGTAATGAATGACCTTAGGTTTAGAAGAAGGGTGAGAGGGATCTTGCATCAAAAAGGTGACAGGTGGGGACTTATCAGAGGGGGCAAGAGGTTGAATGACTCGGAATGGGCCAACCCAGGGTGGTGCTAACTTTTTGTGGCGATTGGCTGGATCATCAATTAAAATCAGATCCCCTGCTTTGTGTGGAATGAACTTCAAGTGACGATCATAAAAGTGGCATTGTTGCTCCTGAGCTTTATCTCTAAAAGCTATAGCGGACTCATAAGCGCTGGCCAAGCGCTTACGCAACTGGTCAGCATATGCTCCAGTGGCCAAAGTGTGAAGATTAACTTGTCTAATCAAACTGTCCAAAGGCATCTTAGCTTCACGACCATGTGCCAAAAAGAAAGGTGTGAATCCTGTACTTGTGTGTGTAGTTGTATTGTAAGCCAGTGCAATTTGGAGAAGATGGTCATCCCACTCTTTCCCAACCTCCAAGAGATATTTCGCAAGCTCTTCTTTCAATGTGCGATTATATCACTCCATAGCTCCATCACACTGTGCATGGTAAGGCGAAGTACGAAGCTTGTGGATAGACAGCAAATTGCACAGTTGCTTCACAAGATCCGATTCAAACTGCCTGCCCTGGTCAGAATGCAGTGTGTCCGGATCTCCATGTGGTGGTATATACTGTTCAAAGATGCAATATGCAACAGAGATGGCTGTCTGATCTTTTAAGGGGTAGAGATTAACAAACTTCGTGTACAGATCCATCATAACTAGAACATAGCCTTTGCCTTTGCTGGACATAGGCAATTCTGTTATGTCTGCAGCAACAATTTGGAATGGATGGTCGGGGGAGATGGGAACCAAAGGTGCTTGAGGACGGGGCACCAGTGAACGGCGTGACTGACAGGCTAGACACTGGGTGCAGTGTTTGGAGATGTCAGTAGACATATAGGGCCAATAGAACGATCGCTGTGCCCTATCCAGTGACTTAGTAAAGCCATAATGACCAGCACCTGGGTGACCATGGATGTGATGAAGAATGTCTGGAATGAGTGAAGAAGGGATCACCACTTGCTCTGCTCCACGAGGGGGCAGTGTACTCCTGACCAACACTCCATTGGTCACAGTAAGGCGGCTGAATTGAGACCACATCCACATAAGTCAGAGGCTTATGGTCAGTAACAATAGTGAAAGAGTGAGAAGCAAGGTAATGGTGAAAATGATGAACAGACCATACAATGGCCCATAGCTCACGGTCAAAAGTAGACCACCTTCTCTCTGAGGCTGAAAGCAAATGGCTGGCATAAGCAATGACATGGTCCTTGCTGCCATCCCGCTGTGCTAAAACTGAACCTATAGCCTGGAGTGAGGCGTCCGTATAAAGGATAAATGGTACTGAGAGATTCGGGAAAGCCATAACTGGTGGTAAAGTCAATGCCTGTTTCAATGTTAAGAAGGCCTTCTCAGCTTCAGGTGACCAGATGAATGGCACTCCCTTGTGGGTGAGTCTGTGTAAAGGATCCGCAATGTGTGCAAAATTCTGAATGAAGCACCTATAATATGAACAGAGACCCAAGAAAGCCCTAACTTGGGTGGCTGATTGTGGAACTGGCCAAGTGGAAACTTTCTCCGTGTTCGCAGGGTCAGTTTCAACACCACTGCTGGAGACCCGATGACCAAGGAATATCACTGAAGAACGAGCAAGATGACATTTAGATGGCTTCAGCTTCAGGCCAGCAGTATGGAAACGCTGAAAGACTTTCTTCAGATGTTGCAGGTGGTTTGTAAAGTTCTCACTGTACACTATGATATCATCTAAATAAATCAAGCAGATGCTCCAATGTAAGCCACGAAGAACAAGCTCCATCAGGCGTTGAAAGCTAGGAGGAGCATTAGAAAGGCCCATTGGCATCATGTGAAACTGGTACAAACCAGCACCTGTGGAAAAGGCTGTCTTTTCTTTATCTACAGGGTCAAGTGGTATTTGCCAATAACCGGCCGTCAGGTCAATCGTACTAAAGATTTTAGCTCCAGACAACCTGTCCAAAGTGTCATCAACCCGAGAAAGTGGGTGTGAATCTTTAATTGTAACCCCATTCAGGCGACGGAACTCCACGCAAAAACGATGTGTCCCATCTCTCTTTCTGACAAGCACCACTGGCGCTGACCATGGGCTACAGGACTCCTCAATTACCCCATGTTTTAAAAGCTTTGCTACCTCGTCTTGTAAGATAGCCTGGGTTGCTGGGGAAGTCCTATAAGGGCGCAGTTTAATGGGTGAAGCATCGCCAGTATTGATTTTATGTGCAACCAAAGTGGTCTGGCCATAGTCATGAGGATGAGTACTAAAAATGTCTGCAAACTCTGTCAATAGTTGTTTTAGTTGTGACCGCTCTTCATGTGACAAACACGCATCATCCAAATTCACTAGAGGTGGTGGGGAAACTGGCTTGTCACTAGGCATCACAGAAGACACCACAGCATATTCATCATGCAAGCGACCCATGACCGCAAAAAGCTGGCCCAAGGGGCATCCTCCGTCAAGGAGAACTGGTTCATGAGTGGGGTTAACAACCCTGACAACACCTTTGCCATCATGGATAGATGTCAATGTCCTAGCAATAGCTAGATTCAATGTGGGGGTCACGTGTGGTTCCAAAATACCTACATAAGCATTCGAGCAAATGTCAGGCATTGCATTACCCATCACTGAAATGGGCACACAGCCATTTCTGACAGAGGTGGGACAGTTATTGAAGAAATAGAAACAGCTTCAACCTGAACTGGAATAAAAGAATGTGGATGTGAAAACGGAACATCAGTGTTATAAAGCTGCAGGCAGGCCTGGAGCAAATTCACCATGACACTGTGTTTTGTCAGAAAGTCCCATCCCAAAATGACAGGATGACTAGCCGTGCGAACAACATGAAATATGTGGGGTAAAGTCACATCACCCAGATGTACAGGTGCAGAGACTGTACCTAGGATATCAAGATAATGTCCAGTGACTGAAGATGCCAAAGTAAAGGATTTACTAATTGGCTGAGTGGACAAAGCTGATATGGATCTACAGCACTCATCTGTAATCAAAGAAAGACCTGAGCCTGTGTCTAGCTGTACCGAGCTGTATGTATGGCATGTGGGACATCTGCTCAGAGATCTGTGCATGAGTGTGGACCATTGGTGAAAGAGAAGCAGTCATGCGGTCCGCCATGGCAGCTCCTAGAAGTTTCCCTGATCACTGGGGTCTGTAGAGAAGTGAACACACCCGAGTGGGGGACCTATGGTATTGTCTAGAATAGCCATCAGGACGTGGAGGGGAATGAGAGTCTGAGAATCTTGACTGTCTGTAGTGAGGGCCAGGAGAGGGTGAACGAGGGCCACGAGAGTATGTGGCATGATTGGAGCGGGAAAAGCGATCAACATGGCGGGATGACCGCTCTTGAGATGGAGAGTGGCTGGGGGTGGCAGCGTGGTAATCCCTCGTATGTGTGTGGCGTGAAGCGTAAATAGGTTGGCCATGGGTAGACTCACACATGTAACAGGGAGAAGAGTGTCCATGGCAACAGGAGCAGGCATCAGAGCAGCAGGGCCGGTGAGGGGAGGAACTGGCTCGCCTCCGTGTCGGCGGGTTGCGGCTGGTGTGAGGGGTGGCACCGTCAGCAGCTGCACAGGCGTGGCGTTGCGGATGCAGGATCCCGGACACCTCCTGACGAAAGCTGGAGAACTGTCGTGAGAGTTCATCGAGTCTATCATTCGACGTCTTTGCTTGAGAGTGGCGTAAGGCACTGAAGTCAGCACGATGTTCAGCAATAGCCGCAGTCAACTCAGCAATAGATGTCGAAGCAGGACCGGAAGACTTGGAGTGATCAACAGTGACAGGCATAACAGAAGCCGGGGAGGCTATAGTCAGTGCTAACTGGCCTCTTTCGCACTGTGTTGCAACTTTAAGAGCAGCTTCCAGAGTTAAAGCGCCATGCTCGTGGATTTTGAGCTGAAGCGATGAGTCCAATCCAGATACAAAACGCCAAAAAACTTCAGAGTTCTTGGCATGTACATCATATTCAGGAAAGGCCTCAGCCACCAAAGTAGTCAGTTCAGCTGCATAAACTGCAAGGGGCTCATTCAGCTTCCGTGGGCGAGCACTGAGATAGGTTTGAAATGTAGCTATGAAAGGCTGCCTATTAAACACTGCACTCAAACTAACCTTCACAGCAGCATAGTCATGCTGAATGTCAGGAGGGAGAGTCTGCCAATATGAAAATGCAGCACCACTCAGCTTTGCAGGTAAAAGTTTAGCTTTATCCAATGGTGCAGCTGACACTGCTAAAGCCACCTCAAATCTCTGAATCCAGGAATGAAATGGCTCCGGTCCATCTCCAGAAAAAGGAGGGGGGAGATCAATCCGAAAAGGCGGCGTTAACATCCTGCGTTCTAGGCCCTTGGTTAACAGCCACGCCATTTCCTTCAGCAGGAATATTTTCACTCTCAGACATTTGCAACAAAGTTCGTGGAGAGAGAGAAAAAAAAAATCCAGAATAGTGGCCATCTGATAATAGATATTGTGGGAAACGCAGCTCAATTTACCAAAAAAACGCACAAAAATATGCGATCACAAGTAAAGGCAGAGGGGAAAAAAAAAACGTCCGTGCAGGCAAGGATAGCACTGCAGACAAGCCAGCCCTCACTTCAAAAGACATGGTCATTCTAGCCCCCACTTGTTTTGTGGTGCGCATATATAGTAGAGATTACGGTATGGCTGCATTAAGGACTGATTTCAAAATAAAAGAAACCTTTTTGTTGATGTGTTGTCACACATTCAGTCAGCCTGTCTTTTCTTGTGTTTGTTAATCAATTAATCAATCATTTTATCAATCAATCTATTAAGTATTTAAATAAAACTACGGGAGGAAATATAATTAAAATAAAAGTTTCTTCAGTATTTACAACTAAAATCAGATTGATGTTAAAAGGAAACTCCCTGTTTCCACAGACCCATTATGATTCAGAATGATAGTACACACCACCCCAGAATGTCACTCACAAAATTTCAGGAAGTTCTGATGTAGAATTTCAAAATTAAAGCCCTGGGAAATGTCCAATATTTCCAGTATTTACACCTATATTCACATTGATATTAAAAGGAAACTCCCTGTTTCCACAGAACAATTATGATTCACAATGATAGTACACCATCCCAGAGTGTCTCTCACAAAATTTGGGGGAAGTCTGATGTAGCCTTTCAAAATTAAAGCCCTGAGAAACGTCCAATATTTCCAGTATTTACACCTATATTCACATTGATATTAAAAGGAAACTCCCTGTTTCCACAGAACAATTATGATCCAGAATGACAGTACATCACCTCAGAGTGTCACTCACAAAATTTGGGGGAAGTCTGATGTACCCTTTCAAAATTAAAGCCCCGAGAAATGTCCAATATTTCAAATATTTACAACTAAATTCAGATTGATATTAAAAAGAAACCCCCTGTTTCCACAGACCAATTATGATTCAGAATGATAGTACACCACCCCAGAGTGTCACTCACACAATTTCAGGAAGTTCTGATGTAGAATTTCAAAGTTAAAGCCCCAAGAAATGTCCAATATTTTCAGTATTTACTCCTAAATTCAGATTGACATTAAAAGGAAACCCCCTGTTTCCACAGACCAATTATGATTCAGAATGACAGTACACCACCCCAGAGTGTCACTCACACAATTTCAGGAAGTTCTGATGTAGAATTTCAAAGTTAAACCCCCGAGAAATGTCCAACATTTTCAGTATTTACACCTAAATTCAGATTGACATTAAAAGGAAACCCCCTGTTTCCACAGACCAATTATGATTCAGAATGACAGTACACCACCCCAGAGTGTCACTCACACAATTTCAGGAAGTTCTGATGTAGAATTTCAAAGTTAAACCCCCGAGAAATGTCCAACATTTTCAGTATTTACACCTAAATTCACATTGATATTAAAAGGAAACCCCCTGTTTCCACAGACCAATTATGATTCAGAATGATAGTACGCCACGCCAGAGTGTCACTCACACAATTTCAGGAAGTTCTGATGTAGAATTTCAAAGTTAAAGCCCTGAGAAATGTCAAAACTTTTAAGTATTTACACCCAAATTCAGATTGATATTAAAAGGAAAATCCCTGTTTCCACAGAACAATTATGATTCAAAATGATAGTACACCACCTCACAGTGTCTCCCACACAATATCAGGGAAGTCTAATGTGGAATTTCAAAATTTAAGCCCTGAGAAATGTCCAATATTTTTCCTCTCCAATTAGACTGATACTCTAGTTAAAGTCTCACTTCAGCTATTTTTTTCCTGGTATTACATGCATTCTCCATCACTTGGCCCTGTACTGCAAGAGCCTGTTGTTGTTACTAGGGCTGGGCAAGTTAACGCATTATTATCGCGTTAACGCATTCATTTATTAACGCCGACAATTATTTTAACACGCGTTAACGCACGTTGATCACATGCTTTTGTTTTGTAAAGTCTGTTACTGGCTGCTGCGGAACCGGAAGATAATTGGCAGGTAAACATGCGAAAAAACCTAGAACAGATATGAAGAACGATAAAAATCTGTATACTTAACAGTTCAGGTAGCAACTCAGGTAGCAATATTAACAATTCTGTCTGAAAAAGAAAATTCTGGACTGCAACAAAACTTTCGCGTCATTCCTCCATGTTACATCAGATCTGTTCACTTACTGGTTACTTCAGTGCAGCTCCATCTAGTGGCACAGATGTGTAATGACAACAGAAAGTCCAGTCATTGATTATAAAACAAATTCAGTCCTGTGGACCATTTTTTTCATTTCGTATTTTTGATCCAAGTCTAAAATTGAAATATAAGAAAAAAGAAAACAGGCATTTTTTCCTTTTTTTTTTTTTTGTTAGATTAAATAACGAAAAACATATTAAAATTTCACTTTTTAATTTTTGATTGACAATTGAAAATGGAAAGAATGCATGATACACGAATTGGTAAAGTAACTGAACTTTAACATGGACATTTTCATTTTAAAATTCTCCCAGACGGAGGATTCAACAGAAACAAGGTTATTTGTAACAACTGACAAGTTGAACTCCCCGTTAAAAGTTTCTGCTGTTACCTCAGAAATTACCTGTTTTAATGTTATGATTGTGCTGAGCCACAATCTTTTTTTTGGATTTTGTTTGTTGACTTTTTTTTTAATTTTTATAAAAACAGGATGACATTAATGCCCTGGCAGTGGCAATAAGCTTTAATTTATTTTACATTTTTTAAGATGAGATTTACACTAAATATGTGTTACTGACCAACCTGTTTTAGTTTTTAAATGCATAAAAGAATCACTTAAAATGTTTTTATTGCATCAAGGCTTTTTGACTTTGTCAGGAACCTCGATTTCAACAAAATTAAACAAAAAAATGTTTTTTCACTACATTTTAAAATGCTCTGGTTGAAATGATGTCCTTTGTGGTGTTAGGGTCGGTTTCGACCCGGTTATAAAAATAAGATTATAAAGCAATAATTAGAGCCAAAATTGAAATCGTAAGTGCATTATCAGCCAACATGCTGACAGCCACCTCTTCTCCCAATCATTCAGGGAAAGCTTATTTGTCAAGTATAACTGCTAAAAAACAAAACAAACAAAGACGGGCATGTCCAGATATGTGAGGTGACGTCACTCATTTGACCTTCAGAGGGCACATCTCCAATTTGCAGCGTGCAAAAATAAAAAGAAGATTTATGGTGAGCGAAATTCTAGATAAAATTTTTGGAGAAAATGAGGGAGAAGACTCAGATCAGCATAGCGATGAAGAGGAGCAAGTTTCTGAGAAAGAGACAATGTGGAGTATCAGCCAGAAGAGACAGACACATCTGAGTCTGATGAGGAGGTCACTGGTGCTGAGGCTGCTCCTGCTGACCAATGAGACTCTAAAAGTCCCTCCATGCCACAGGTATAACGTGAGCAACTAAAAACATATTTCAAGTGTTATATAAATAACATGTAACCTTATGACAAAGGTAACACCCTTAACCCTTGTTTTTATTTGATTATTTTTATATTTTTGCAGTTGCCCTGATCCCTGCATTGAAAAGGTGGCCAAACATGAACGTGTTTTTCTGCATGGACTTCCCTGCTTTATTCTGGTCTTAGGAGTTCACAGAGGACATGTTTCTGACAAGCTGTATCCAACAGCTCTGCCATCAGTTCAGTCAGTTCTTGGAGGAAAGTAAGACTTGCATAACAGAAATTATTTGACTGTGTGGCACATTTTTGCTCCCCCTTTTTTTAAATAATATATTTATTATTATTGTGGTTGTATTTGGCTGGACAGCAGCACATGCACTGTTAACTCTATTTTTTTTCCCCCAAAAAAAATGGAATTTTTTTTTTTTTTTTTTGGAGGGGGGGGGTGGTTAACTCAGAGAGGCTTATGTAGAGTTTAGATAAGACTTTCTGAGCCAAGCATTAAAGGAAAAATTAATTTCATTAATTTAGTGAAATTCATGTTGTGAAAATCAGTTATAGACCAGACAATAGTAGTTGATGTGCCTAGAAGCTATGAGAAGAAGATCAGCTCACTGTTTTTCATCATATTGTATTGGTCCTTGAAGTTAGAACATTTCCCTACATTCTGGAGATTGTTGTTTCTTTTTCTAAAATGTATTCTCATTCACTCAATTACATTAGATGATTTGCTTGAACCTTATTTGTAATGTAAGTATTTGAAACGCTGGTGCAGTCAGAGGTCTTGCGTCATCATAATAAGTAGCTTTTGCATCCTCTGCAGTTTGTTTAAAGGCCTTCAGGGGAAGATGCGACAGTGACGAGTGTTAATCAATAAAGCCATTATTTTTTATGCTTTTTATTCAAGCTTTAATTCGGTACAGTCAAAAGTTTAAATTTTAATGCTTCTGGATTCTAATTTAATAAAAATTCTTATTTGATTTTGGACTTTTCAGCTTTAAAAATACAGATTTAAAATTTGTTTCTGTCTGACCAAGTAATGTTATCCACTTTGTCACTACAAAGTTGAGATCTATACAGTTATGAGTTCTAGACACACATTGTGTCTCAGTATATGTTAAACAACCAATTTTATAATTGGACATTTAATGGTTGGGTGACCTGCACATTGTGGACCCGGCTTTAAGTTGTTGGACATTGACACAAGCTTTTCTTTAATCCTGCTGAGGAACAAGCACAAAAACTAAATTGATATGTATTACATGTTACATAATGTCTCAGGTCAAACGATTTAAATTTTAAAAATAATTGTCTGTACTGTTTAATCACACAGGTTTGAGCCAGCAGCTACAACGTATCACCTTGGCTCAAGAAATCACTTTGTGGCATTCCACAAACCAGGAACAGACAAACAGTGGCATTTCTATGATGGCCTGGCAGAATTAGGAAAACCTGGGAATGGAGATGTAGGAGTTACAGTGAGGAACATTAAGAAAATACTTCAAACTAAAGCCAGTGTTGGACACATTGTGATGATCAGGGTAAGCTTTGTCAGTTAATAAAGAAGACTATCATCTCAGTTTGCTTAGGTTTTATGTTTATTAACATAAATAACATGTTTTAAATGCATTGTATGTATAGTTAAAGATATTTCAGTATTATTTAATAAGGAACAAAATGAAAGTCATTGTTCAATTTAGGACAAAGCAGCTGAAGCTGTTCAAGCGAGACAGGAAAGCAATGAAGAGCTTGTGAAGTTCATTGTTGATCAGAAAGGTGTGGAGGACACTCTTAAGGTGAGGCTTCCTTTACATTAGGGGGTTTTAAATCCAGGCCTGCCAGGCTGGTGTCCTCAAACTTTTAAATGTATCTCTGCTTTAACATCCCTGAGTAAAATAATGAGGTGATTAGCAGGAGTCTGGTGTGTTGGACCTGGGGCATATCTACAAGCTGCTGGACAGCAGCCTTTGAAGACCCCTAGTTTAGTTTATTTATTCATACTCCTTTGGATGTACATCTATTTTTTGGGGGGTGTTTGTAACACTTCCAGTAAGTGTATCACTCTTTTTTTTTTCATAAACACCATGATAAAATCACACTACTTATTTGGTATGTGAAAATTAAATGAGTAGGTAGACTTAGTAATAGCAAAAAACATAACGAACAAAAAAAAAAAGTGAATTGGACAGCAGACAAAAAATATTTACAGTCCACCAAGAACCTACAGAATCCTCTGTAAAATTCTTTTTGTATCAATTTACTTTAAATTTATTGGTTTTGTCTCACTCACAAATAATCAGATAATACATTTTAGCCAGATGACTACAGTTATTTTTATTGTTTCAAAGACAACATTGGAGGCTGCACTTATTTCCTTGTTTAAAAAAACAGTCCTTATTTACAAAGTAACTGCCTTTGTCTTTTTGAATTTTACAGGACATCCTGTCTGGAAAAGTGATGCCACATTTTCATTTTGACGAGAAGTGGGTTCCAATCATCTTTGATGATGATGACCAACTTGACAGAATGATGAAATAGCTATCGGACCTGCTGGACAGCTCCAGAAACATGTCAGCTGAAGTCATGGACGTGGTCTCTTCAGACAGGAAGTACATGCTGAATGTGATGCTGTCTGAGGGAAGTCACTGGAATAACTTTGTACATAACTTCAACCTTAACATGGAATCACTCAATAATTACATATTTTAGAGAGAAAGTGTTTTCAATTACAAAAAGTATGTTTTCAGAAAATATACACGTTGTAAGTCAAATTGTAAACCTCATGAAATTACCTAAATGAACAGCAAAAAAAGAATCTTTTAATTATTTAATTTGATTCAAACGGTGCTTTTATAGCCTTAAAAAAATGAAATACAGCAGAGCATCGAGTCTTTGATTTGTAGCATTCACTTCTCCTGGACCAGCAGGTCATGACAGCAGAAAATGGCAATAAAACAGAGTAAAGTCAGAAATAATATTTGCGAGCTGAAAAACTGTTTAGCAACCTCGTACAGCCGTCACGTCCAGAAATGTGTCTCTTTCTGGGTTCAGTGCAACAAGCGCACGGGCCAACTCCAGTTGCGCTCGCTGAACCTGAACCTGTGGTCCATTTCTCCAAGTACTGAATCAATAGTGCTGTAGTACAGTCTCTTCAGTTGTGTTTTGTCATCGCCATCCCTGTGTCCTGTGGTTCCCACAACGACATACTCATCCATATTGGCGGCCGCTTTGCGTCTCCGTTCGGGGGTCGTGGGTCTCAGTGGAGCGCTCGCAGCCGCAGCCGCATCCCACAGCGGAGTTTCCGCACACAAGCTGTTGCACTAGCCACAATACTTAAACCTGTCAAATACGCAAATATAACTAACAAATGTGTGTTTTTTTGTAAATTTATTTTTTAAATGTAATTTACGAAGGATGATTTCACGTTCAATGGGATAAGTAATCAATAACAAAGTTTGGCACAAAGGCTTGGCCTGCTTGTGGGCGAGTGCAGGGGGCCACAATAACTCATGGGGGGGGGGGGGGGGGGGGGGGGGGGGGGGGGGCATGGCCCGCGAATGACCCCCCATGACACAGAGCCTGCATCCTGTAGTGATGAAAATGTCAGTTGTACACTGTGATAGCATGAGATCACACATTCAAGCAAGTGAGATAAATTTCCTCTGACTGTCCCTCAGAGATACACACGTGGACAAAATTATTGGTACCCCTCAGTTAAAGAAGGAAAAACCCACAATTCTCACTGAAATCACTTGAAACTTACAAAAGTAACAATAAATAAAAATTTATTGAAAATCAAATAATCAAAATCAGCCATCACTTTTGAATTGTTGATTAACATAATTATTTAAAAAAAAACAAACTAATGAAACAGGCCTGGACAAAAATGATGGTACCTCTATAAAAGATTGAAAACTATTTGACCAGAGTGACATGATTAACTCAGGTGTGTCCTTTAATTGACATCACAGGTGTTTCCAAACTCATAATCAGTCAGTCTGCCTATTTAAAGGCAGACAAGTAGTCACTTTGCTGTTTGGTGAAAAGGTGTGTACCACACTGAACATGGACAACAGAAAGGGAAGGAGAGAATTGTCCCAGGACATCCGAAAAAAAATTATAGACAAACATCTTAAAGGTAAAGGCTATAAGACCATCTCTAAACAGCTTCAAGTTCCTGTGACAACAGTGGCTCATATTATTCAGAAGTTCAAGACCCACGGGACAGTAGCCAACCTCCCTGGACGTGGCCGCAAGAGGAAAATTGATGACAAATTGAAGAGACGGATCGTTCGAATTGTATCCAAAGAGCCCAGAACAACCTCCAAAGAAATTAAAGGTGAACTCCAAGGCCAAGGTACATCAGTGTCAGATCGCACCATTCGTCGTTGTTTGAGCCAAAGTGGACTTCATGGGAGACGACACCACTGCTGAAAAAAAATCATAAAAAAGCGAGACTGGAATTTGCAAAAATGCATGTTGACAAGCCACAAAGCTTCTGGGAGAATGTCCTTTGGACAGATGAGACCAAACTGGAGCTTTTTGGTAAGGCCACATCAACTCTATGTTCATAGACTCAAAAACCAAGCATACGAAGAAAAGAACACTGTCCCTACGGTGAAACATGGAGGAGGCTCAGTAATGTTTTGGGGCTGCTTTGCTGCATCTGGCACAGGGTGTCTTGAATGTGTGCAAGGTAAAATGAAATCTGAAGACTATCAAGGCATTCTAGAGAGAAATGTGCTGCCTAGTGTCAGAAAGCTTGGTCTCAGTCGCAGGTCATGGGTCTTCCAACAGGACAACGATCCAAAACACACAGCCAAAAACACCCAAGAATGGCTGAGAGAAAAGCGTTGGACTATTCTAAAGTGGCCTTCCATGAGCCCAGATCTGAATCCCATTGAACATCTGTGGAAGGAGCTGAAAAACATGCCATTTGGAGAAGACACCCATCAAACCTGAGACAACTGGAGCAGTTTGCTCATGAGGAGTGGGCCAAAATACCTGTTGACAGCTGCAGAACGCTCATTGACAAATACAGAAATCGTTTAATTGCAGTGATTGCCTCAAAAGGTTGTGCAACAAAATATTAAGTTATGGGTACCCTCATTTTTGTCCAGCCCTATTTCATTAGTTTGTTTTTTTAAATAATTATGTTAATCAACAATTCAAAAGTGATGGCTGATTTTGATTATTTGATTTTCAATAAATTTTTATTTATTGTTACTTTTGTAAGTTTCAAGTGATTTCAGTGAGAATTGTGGGTTTTTCCTTCTTTAACTGAGGGGTACCAACAATTTTGTCCACGTGTGTAGCTTGAGAAGTCTAGTCCTCTGAGACAGACTGAGTGGACTGTCCTGAGTGGATGGATGGAAGTGCCTTTGGGCAATCAAGAACCACCAATTAAGAGTACCTGGAGAAACCCATGCAAGTATGAGGAGAATATTCAAACTCCACACAGAAATGACCCTGTCAGGGTTCAAACGACAAACCATCCTGCTGTGGGACAAGAGTGCTAACCACCAAGCCACCATGCTGTTCTTTAAATAAATTAAAAACAAACAACTTTTTTTTTTTTTTTATAGATAAGTGTTATTTTTTCTTCTTTTCCTTGTGGCGTTCTCTTCAGGGGTCTGCCTCCATCTAACCAATCCTCTGCATCCTCTTCTCTCACACCAACTAACTATATGTCCTCTTTCACAACACCTATAAATCTCAAGTATTACATCTATTATATCTATTCAATATTTTTATTATTGTATTTATTTCAAACTTAATTTAATATTGATAATAGTTTTTAGTTTAATTTATTTAAAATAAAATAAAATAAAAGGAAGCTTGGGCTTTTATTTTGTCAAGCTGCCACCAGGAGTCACTGTTTCCCCGTCGTTGGTCTGTCAGCTTAATTGAATAAAATTCATCCATCCATCTATCCATTATCTATCCCTGCTTAATCCTTGAATAAAATTCAAATTTCATTTAATAATTAATTAAACTTTGATAAAATTCAACTTTAAATTCACTGAAAAAAGAGGAGTTTGACAAATAACAACCCCAGTCATAAGATGAATGCAGTAATTTTGGTCTCAGAGTAGTAGAACTAATTTAAATTGCTTAATTGAGTTTCCAACTGCACGGAAAAAAATCGTTACGGTATTTTCTGTGTTCAAAAGTAAACAGTTCTGTTTTGTTTGGTTACCAAACTTTCATTATAAAACTTAGAACTGCAGTTTTTCTTGAAGGAGAATCACATCCCCGAGCTCTCTTGATATTGGTGAGTTATTTTCAAAACGGCGAATCTAACTAATTGAAAATGTCTTGTAAAACAATAACGACACGTTAGTGAAGAATGTGAAGAAATGTGTGGTTATGAGCTTTATTGCTGCTCAGACATGGAGGACGGATCAGCTGTCGGCCCCGCAGACACGGACGGCAGCAGCGCTGATGTGAACAGCCGCTGTCCTCGACTGTGGAGAAACAAATTTCAGGCTCTAACTCTGTTCGCTGTCGTCCTGGGTAAGTTGTTAGAAGGTGACCAAATAATTAATGTTGTGCTATTTCATAAAATAATTATATTGCTTTTTCAACATTAGACAAATAGAGGCGTAGGGTCGCTATATCTGACTTTAACGGTTTAACTGTTAAAACGTCAAACTGTTAGTGTGTTGCCAAAATGTGGTTTGAGGATGAATATTGGTTTGGAGTTAAAATTAGGCATAATGTTGACACAAAACATAATTTTGAGAATATATATATATATATATATATATATATATATATATATATATATATATATATATAAAGATTTTTGACTGACATTGCATCTAATGAAAGTCACTGTCTGTTGCCTGGCAACCAGGGTACACTAACTGTAAAAATGACAGGTCCTCCCGAACATCTGACAACTGGTGAATAATACTGCTCCTACAGGCCGGCAGTACACTGTAAAAAAATTCTGTTGTTTTTACAAAAAAAAACTGGCAGCTGTGGTTACCAGAAAATTTTTATAAAAAATACAACACAAATGTAAACAACTTTACAGAAGAACTTGTACATTTTACTGGTATTTAATATACAATGAACAATACTTCATAACAATACTTCATAGTTAATGCCTATAGGCGCTTGATTTTACTCTCTTCTAAATCTGAAATCTGGACTCACCACACATTAGCTACTTCATTAGCTGTTTTGTCCCATTGTCTTGAGTTTAGTTCCCAGACCTGTGCCTTTCTAAAACCTCAGGCAGTTGATAAGTTGAGCACTAAAAAATAAAATACAGCTCTGGATTGACTGCACAGTTTTTTTTATTTTTTTTATTTTGCAGAATAACATTAGTTCCAAGACTGGATTTTAGTTCTTTTTGCAAACTTTAAACCCTAGTCCAGCCATTCCCAAACTTCAGAATACCAAGGCCCAATTTGAAATGTGAAAAATCTCCGTGGCTCACCCAAAATTTTAATCACAACTGTGATCAACATCCAGGACTAGAAGCTATGTTCTGATATTAATGTAAGGGGTCAACAAATAAGATGACACTTCTCATTCATCTCATGAATATTTTACAGTAATTAAAAACATATTAAAAAAAGATCGAGGATTTAAAACATATTTGTTTAATTTTAATGACCTCTCACGGCCCACCTCCAGTACCACGACGGCCCACCAGGGGGCCGCGGCCCAATCACTGCTCTAGTCACTTACCAAATACAGGAATGCTATGAGAAAAGTAAAGTTGTTCACATGGGCTCTCCACACATCAGCCTGCAGATGTTGAAAGGCAGGAGATAACAATTAACCAAAAGAAGATACTGTAAAGACAGTTAAAGTCAGTACATCCAACTTCATAAAAGAGTTTCTATTCATTATATCCATGTGTCACATTTCATCTTTGAGGGTGAAAAACTTGAGCTCAAATTAATATGTGACTCAGGAGCAATGCTGGTCTTTGGAAGTCATGGATGTATCAACCAAGTAACTTCCATAACTTGAATGGTTGGTGTAATTTAAATTCTTTAAATAGATAACTGTTAATTATGATACAAAAGGCTTGATTCATCTTTTTAAAATGGTTCATGTTCTGAATCTTATAAAGTATTGTGATTAAATTTCATGCCCCATCCTCCATTTCTGATTGACATTTCAGCCTGTACTGACTCAAACATATTGTGGAGGTCAATATTTGTTTTAAATAAATAAATGTAATGTGTAGGTTAAGTTTCATGTTCTCCATCTCTCCCAATACATTATAAATCTTTAACTTTGTCACCCTGACTGCCTATGCTGTATATCTGCTATGTGGCTTTTCGTTGGATGTTTGATTATCATTTGTGCATATTTAGAACCTAACATGTTATACACTTGATGCAGAGATGTCAGTTGAAGTTTGTTATGAATCATTTTACTTATCATGACGTGAAAGTTCAGCAACATCTGAGTAATTCATGTCTGACTGCAAAGAAATGTTCTTTTGGGAAACTGCGTTTTCCATGTGGTTAACCATCAGGTGAGAATTAACCATCATGCATCTCTGGTTATAGCTCTCTTTGAGGCGAATGTAATGTCAGACTTTTGTTTCCTACATTTGTCCACAAGATGTCAGTATACTCCGAACTCTTAGTCAATGAAATGACAGACCCTCTATTGAGTTTAATTTCAAAGGATTGAAAAAAGGTAGTAATAATAATAATAATAATAATAATAATAATAATAATAATAATAATAATAATAATACCAACTGGGAAACAGAAACTTTTAAAATAAATTGTTGCATTCAAGACACCTGTCCTGTCATTCAATATGTGTAAATGGCATGTTGACATGTTCGGCTGGTTTCATGGGATATTTTGTTTTTATTTGTGTGTTATTATTATTATAAACTTTTAAAGTATACTGTGTTTGATATATATATTTTCAAATACAAACATGTATATTTTCATTTCAAATTTATTCAAAAGTCCAGCGTGGTTTTGTTTTGCCCTTAAATTTGTTCAAGAATTCTCACTGAGATATATTTGTCTGAAAAGATGAAATCTTTACATGCATATAGCATCCCTCATTTGCTTGTTTGAATCAATTTACTGCCATTTTTGTCACACAGGGTTTGGCCTAGGCTCTCTTCTGAAGTTCTTTCCGCCTTCTGGTGAATTTAGTAACCTATACATCGGCTTTCCAGGAAACATTTTCCTAGACCTGCTTCAGGTGTTTACGGTTCCTTTACTTGTGACAAGTGTGATAACAGGTAAGCTGTTGGTGTATTTCTAAAGAGGCTAACAGTTTTCGTAACGTGTTATGTATACATGTTATATATAGAAAATTTAAAATGAGAAAATCAAAACGATTAACAGGGCAGCTGGTGTTTTTTGCTTCCTGTTTAGCAGTGACAGCTCACAACTAGAAAGTCCCTGGTTCAAATCACAGCTGGGGCCTTTTTGTGTGGAATATCCATGTTCTCCCCATTAGTGCTGGGCGATATGGAAAAAATCATATATCACGATATGGACTATTTTATATCACGATAACGATATATATCACGATATACCATAATAAAGTATGTTTTCAGTTATTCTCTGAAAAGTTTGACAAAAATTTCATTGCTTACTTTTCAACTTTATTTTGAAAGGACATTTAGCTGAACTGTCACAAACATACATTTTAGTGCAGCAAAAACAGGTAGGTACAGAGGTACAGTAGCTTTCACATTTTTTTAAAGTGCACAACAGTTTCTGAGAGGAAAAACACATTTTTGCACTGAAGTTCAGCTATAAAAAATAAACACAAATTATTTTTCAACTTTCTGAAATCTGTAACCTTGTAGTGCAAAGTTTGCAAACCAATATAAAGTGTCTAAAGTAAATATCAGGGTTGAAGAGAACTCTGTTTAAGGCATTAACCATGAATAAAAGTGCAAACATAAAAGGCTACTTTGTAGAAGTAGATATGATTCTATCAAATTTATCGTTGCAGGTTATTTAGTTACATATTTGCTGTAATAATTGATAAAATTAGGTTAGAAACAATAGAAACGATAGAAATGATAGAAGAGAAATGGCACGATACACACTTTTATATTGTCTCCACGATATGTATCGTCATATTGCCCAGCACTACTCCCCATGCTTGCATGGGTTTTCTCTGGCTACTCCAGTTTCCTCCTGCAACTAAAAAAACGTCAGTGTTAGGCTCACTGGTCAGCCCGAAAATCTGTACAGCTCAGTTTACTCACACACTTAATTTCTCCACTGCCACAATCTCCATTTTCTGCCATTGCTATGGGAACGAACAAATCTCATGACCCAACTTGATGGGTCAGCTGCAGCTGTCAGAAAAAACACAGGCTGTTTGTCTGAGAGGTTGAACTTAGAAAAGCCTTTGGTAGCAGTCTAGAGCTTATGTTGTGGTTTTATTTTATCAGCTTCTGGTCGTCTTACAAACGCAGCTTCCAGAAAACTTGTTGCTTACACTGGCACATATATCATCTCAACCACCTTTCTGGCTGTGGCTGTAGGTAAGACTGATACATTGGTTTCTTCAGGAAACTCAACTTCAATGTTTTTTTTTTTAAATTTGCCTCTTACATTCAGTTTTGGATTGTGTGTTTAGGAATGGTCTTGGTTATGGCGTTGAAGCCTGGACGGCATCTTGCTGTGTCAAATGAGGCAGAGGAACAGGAGTCCTTCTCAACTGCTATTGTCATCATGGATTTTTTAATGTGAGAAAACAGTTTTCACCAAAGTTTTTGGGGCAGGTCTTAATAATCCATAATCCTTGAATCCATCCACCTTTTTTTTTTGTTTTGTTTTGTTCAGTGGTTATAAGACTTTCTGTTTGGCAAAACATCATGTCCTCTGATGTGTTTCTCGTGTCTTTGGTCAACATGTACAAGCTCATTCTTAGTGTGACTTTCCTTTACTGCACATAGGAATATGTTTCCAGATAGCTTGATTCGGGCTAGCTTCAAGCAGGTATGTTTTTGGTTCACGTCTGCTGTTCATTTTTTCTTACTGTCCAAGTTCTATTTGTGAAGTGAATAAATGTGTTTCCTTATAGTACAAGACTGCAGTAGTGGTGGTTCCTACAGAGGATGATGATGAGCAAACTCCTGGTTTGAAAATTGTAATAATAATAATATTACCCTGGTTTCACATAATATAAAGTTTTTATTTGTACTGAAAATTCTGGTTACAGAATTTTGCTCTTAGATCATTATTATCTGTTACAGGATAAGGGAAAAATGCAGCTGTTGGCCACTTATGTTCCAGGAGCCAACGTAATGGGCCTGATTGTTTGGTCTTTAATTGTTGGCATCTTTGCTGCAAATCGTGGTGAAGGAGCAAGACTGTTTCTGGAAGCCCTTGATGAAGTCAACCAGGCCTTTAAAACCCTTTTCAACTGGATAATGTGGTAAAATGACACTATGGAACACTATGGAAAAGTTCCAATATGTTTTCTCCATATTTTAATAAATACTTTTTAATAAAAGCAGCCCCTGATTTGGCTGTGTGTGAAACGAATATTCCAGAGTTAAATAAATCCTGGTTCTATTACCAGATGGGAATGAGTTTAAAGAGCGTTCATTAGGGAGAAAAGTAATTTGAATAGAACTGGATTTGAGTTTGAAAAGAATATACGTTTGAAACACAATGAATTTAACATTAGCCCAGAAGGCAAATAGTGACATCATAATGAATTGCTATTTCAAGCCTCTGACAAGACTCAATGTTTTTTACTCCTTTTAAGTGATAGTGTGGATAGGGTCCAAAAATATGAATCAAGTTAACTGTAACTGTGAGGGTGCAAAGTGTGTATTAAAAAGGGACAACAGCAACATCTTTCCATTTGGTTAGCCACTGTCTTAATCCGACCACCAAATGTCAGATTTATGATTGTCAGTATCTGCAAAATGAGGAGGAGAGGTCGTGGCCACTCCTTTCTTTGAAGTGTCATAATGACCCAGTTCTATGGAAACAGTGGCCAGTAACTCTCCTCCTCATTTAGCATCTCTTGACAGCAGTATAGCCGTCATGGGGTAGTCATTTGGTATGGAGTTAAGATGGTGGCAACCTGAAAGCTATGCCCACTAAGAACAAAACAGTCATTTTTCATCCACTTTCTGTATCCTCAAAAAGTTAAAATGACCTTAGTTCATCTGTAGAGACCCTATCGACACTATCACTTCAAATGAATGGAATGACATTTTTGAGTCTTGTCAGATTCTTAAAATAGCAATTTATCACTATTTGCCCACTGGGCTAATGTTAAATCCTTTATGCTGCAAACATATAATCAAACTCTAAACTGTTTTGATTCACTTAGTTGTGCTCCCTAACAAAAGTTTATACTCATTACCATCTAGTTAGAGAGCCAGAGGTGATTTTAACCCCAAAATATTCTCTAAGCAAGTTTTTGTATTCATACATGGAGTGAATTAGAATGTGATTTTCATAATGCAGATATAAAAAATATTAAGACTGTCCTTTTAACAATTTTACTAGTCTAACACCTGTACTGATGAGGTTTCAGATTTTTTTAATGGTCTTAATAATATTCAAATGTGTGAACAAATTCCTTTAACCATAATTTAGTTCTTACATTTATGTCCTCAGCAAAAACTTAATGGTTAGAGCACCCACCATTTTTTCACACAATGATGACCGTTTCAGGTACTTCCCAATTGGAACGTTCTTCCTGGTTGCAAACCAGATAACTGAGGTTCACGACTGGGAAATCATCTTCGACATGGGAAAGCTTATAGGAGCAGTTGGTCTAGGGTATGTTCACCAATACTGTTTTAGCGCTGTTTTACAACTCCTGACACTATGAATCCTCATGCAGCAGCTTTCATCAGCATTTATGAATTTAATTTATGAGTTGATGAATTTATTTAATTTATACACACACACGCAGGTCAGAGGCCTCCATGTCACACAATCACACTGGATAAAGAAAATTAACAAAAATAATCTAAAATTAGGACAATCTCGTACAAAAAAAAACATGGAATTTGAAATGCAGCCACTGACTTTAAAGCAAGACTACGTATATAATTTTTTTCAAAAAGATAATTGAAATTTTGAATTCTCAAAGAAATGGCTGAACTTTTCTGTATTGACTTGTGTAAGATATCACCCTACTGCAGACATGTCACTGACTTTGCTGCATATCTCCTACCTAAGCTGCTTTCTGTCATATAATACAATACAATACAATAACCAGATGTGTTACCTAATGTTACTAAAGAGAACCCACAGTGATAATGAACAAAAAGATCATAAAATCTGCATTTCTACTGTCAGTAAGAAAGCAATGTCTTTGTCATGTTTGCTAACCTTAGTCACCAAAAGCCTGGTCAGATCAGATTAAAATGACCTGGAGCAGCAAAACCTCAAAGTGAATTGACTTGAACAAGAGTGTGCTGTAATGTTGTATGCATCCAAATTAACATTTTACAGGAGACATTCATTATTTCTCCTCTCAGAGGAAGACATTTTGTGGTCTTGCTTTGAACCACCTAACTAACTAATACCAACATAGCCAGCAATGATTGTACATTGTTTCTTCGTTTCAGGCTTGTCATACATGGATTTGTAGTTCTTCCTCTGATATACTTCCTGTTTGTGAGAAAGAACCCCTATGCCATCTTCAAGTCCATTTATCCTGCCTTAGTAAATGCCCTACTCATCTCGTCCAGGTAAGATAGCATCCTAGTGAAGCCCCACAGATTCCCCCATCTTCATTCCTCCCTGAGTCTGGTCATCTGCTTGCATGCGTGTTTATATAACTACTACACAGATGTAACCTATCTGTAACTATCATTTTCAGACAGTATCATCGTCCAGACAGTACTATATCAGTATAAAAGTAACCAGTTGTCTTTATCCTACCAAATAGCATTGATCCCTCTATCATGTTAGTTTGTACTTTTACAACATAAGAGATATTGGGTTTTATGTGACTCCGTTTGCCACCCAGCTTTTGGTGATGTGCATGTAATGTATTTACTCAGATAAAGCAGTGTTCTTCTCGAACCTGCATGGTCAGAGAAACCCCTCCAAATAATCTAGAACTCATCTGGTATTTGATAAATCAAAAAGGTCATGTCACACCTACTGGCACTCCATGGCTGAGATAATCAAATTCAAGTCACTAATGTTGCTTACCCTAGATAAGACTAAACAGGTGTGGATAATGGATGGATGGATAAAGTTCCTTACAGAGTGACCTCTGGGAAATCCACAGCTATCTAAACTCAGTGCTATAGGCTTATCCTCATAGTTGACTACTGCAGTCCTCTAAGAATCATCGTCCTGAACCATCATCCTCACACACAAACTATTCTCAATACAGACTGTTGTGATCTGTGGTTTCACAATGTTGAAACAAGACACCAGAGCAGGTGCATCCCTCTCTACCTTCATTAATCTGTTGCAGACGTATCTCTCCAGACAACACTTTCTGTCCTAATACTGATAACATGCCTACCCTGCTACACTGGTTTTGCTCATTTGAACCTATTCCACTTGGACTGTCATTTCAACTCAGTTCAAAAATACTTTATTATTTCTCAAAGGGAAATCAATCGTTAAATTATTTGTCATGATTTAAGTCTCTTCAAAGATTCATTATAGATGGTTACTTCTGTGGGCAGGAAGGATCACCTGTAGTGGTCTGTGTTGCAGCAGATCTGAAGAAGCCTCTGACAGGATGACTGTTGCTAAATCACTGTGTTCTGAAGAGGGTGCTCAGCGTTGCCCATTATGCTTTTTGTGTTATGAAGTATCCTTCTTTTCACCATCATCTCCAGAACAGTCCCCAAAACAGAGCCAGTCTTCTTTATCAGTTTCTTTAAGTTACTGTCTCTGATGCTGCTTCCCCCAACAGATGATTGCAGATAGACTGCACTCTCCAAAACAGACTTCTTAAAGATATGTTACATCTTGCTGCAAACATTGAAGGACCTAAGCTTCCTACAGAAGTAAAGTCTGCTCTGTCCCTTCTTGTAGACAGTGTCATTATTGTGACTCCAGTCTAGTCAGTTGTCCAGGTGAACACTGAGGTATTTGCACTTCCACTTCCTCTCCCATGATGGAAATACTGTTTGACTTAATCCTGGCTCTCTTAAACTCCACAATCATCTCTTTTATCTTGTTCACATTGAAGATGAGATGATTGTTCCCACGCCATGCCACAAAGCGGTGCACCACTTCTCTGTACTCAGTCACTTGTCCATCATTGATGCACCCCACAACTGCAGAGTAATCTGAGTATTTCTGCAGATGACAGGACTCCGACTTGAACTGGAAGTCTGAGGTGTACAGACTGAAGAGGACTGATAAGAGTCCGGTTCCCTGTGGTGCTCCTGTGCTGCTAACCACCTTGTCAGACACATCCATTCAGTCTCACAAACTGTGGTCTGTTTGTCAAATAGTCAGTGATCCAGGTGATTATGGAGGCGTCCACCTGTCACTTCTGGAGTTTCCTACATAGTAAAACAGGCTGGATGGTGTTAAGAAAGAGAAATCAAAGAACATGATCCTCACAGTGCTGCCTGCTTTGTCCAGATGACCCCCCCCCCCCCACTTACAACAAACCTCACTTATTCCTTACGTAAAAGTCAATATCCATAAAAATGACACTTGAAGGATGAAACGTAAATCTATATAAGTTCATGGACACAAATTATCTGCATGTTAATCATCAATTTTTTTTTTCCATGTGGATTGTACACTAACAAATGATGTGGTCTGTTAAAGCTCTGCCACACTTCCTATCACCTTCCAATGTTGTGAGACCAGACTGAGGTGTGACAGAAGAGTCAGCCGTTTCGTGCTGCCCATTGCCACCACGCTCAACATGAATGGAACCGTCCTTTATGAGGTGGTTGGAGTTGTTTTCATTGCCCAACTCAATGGCATCGTTCTGGACATCAGGCAGATTCTGTGTATTTGGTAAGTCAATTCCTTTTCTTTGACAAATCAGTTTAATATCACTAAATGCATATATGCATATGTGACTGTGACTATGAGGAGGAAATACATTTTACCGTTTTATATTGTTGCCATGAAATGACTGCTGCAGAGTATCTGTGCTTGATTTACAGCGTGATGGCATCCATTTCCACCCTTGGAGCAGCAGGGATCCCAGCCACTGGAGCAATAACCACCCTCTTCATTCTGACAGCAGTCGGTCTGCCTGCAAACGACGCTTCTTTTTTAGTGATCATCGAATGGGTCCTGTAAGTTGTTGTTCACTGTCTGATGTTGCAACAATCACTCATTATATTTGCCAGACAAATTCTTGCCACTATAAAAACTTATAGTATATTACGACATATTCTGAACAAAAATAAAAATGTGACACTTTTGTTTTTGCCCCCATTTTTCATGAGCTGAACTCAAAAATCTAAGACATTTTCTATGTACACAAAGACCTATTTCTCACAAATATTGTTCACAAATCTCAATCTGTGTTAGTGAGCACTTCTCTTCTGCCAAGATAATCCATCCACCTCACAGGTGTGGCATATCAAGGTGCTGATTAGACAGCACGATTATTACACAGGTGTGTCTAATGCTGGCCACAAAAGAAGGCCACTCTAAAGTTTTATGACACAAATGCCACAAGTTGTTTTTTTTTTGGCACTTGTAGCCTTTTTTGACAGTGAAGGGGCAGAGAGAGAGAACTGTGTGGACATGCAGCAAAGAGTCACACAGGAGTTGAACCTGCAATTGCTACTTGAGGACTGTAGCCTTTATATATGGGCCGGCGGCCCTAACCACTGCGCCACCAGGTAGCCCCTGCATGCTGCAGGTTTTGAGGGAGCATTTAGTTGGTCTGCTGACTGCACGGATGTCCATCAGAGCTGTTTCCCGTGAATTCAGTGTTTAATTTCTGTACCATAAGCCATCTCCAAAGGAGTACAGTACATCCAACTGGCCTCACAACCGCAGACCACCCATAACCACACCAGCCCAGGACCTTCACGTCCAACATCTTCACCTCCAAGATCATCTGAGACCAGACACCCAGACAGCTGCTGCAACAATCGGTTTCCATAGACAAAGAATTCCTGCACAAGCTGTCAAAAACCATCTCAGGGAAGCTCATCTGCATGTTTATCGTTGTCATTGGGGTCTTAATCTAACTGGAATTTGTCATCATAACTGACTACGATGGGCAAATGTTCACATTTGATGGTGTCTGGAACTTTGAAGAGGTGTTCTTTTCACAAATTCACAAAATCCTGGTTTTTTTTTACTGTACAGGGCAGATGGCAGACGGCATTCATGATGTCCTGTGGGTGAGCGGTTTGCTGATGTCAGTGTTGTAGATCGAGTGGCCCATTGTGTCTGTGGGGTTATGGTTTGGACAGATGCATGTTATGGACAATGAACACAAGTGCGTTTTTCTTGTTGGGACTTTGTATAGCCAGAGATACCGTGACAAGATCCTGGGGCCCATCGTTGAGCCATTCATCCACAACCATCACCTCCAGTTGCAGCATGATAATACACGGCCCCATGTTCCAAGGATCTGTTCTCAATTCCTGGAACCTGAGAACATCCCAGTTCTTACATGGAACATCAGCAGCTTGTCATCCAGATCTGCACAAGTCTGTTAACGACCCATTCATTTGAATCAGGTGCGCTGAAACAGCGAAACATCTAAGACATGCAGGTTTGTGGCTCTCGAGGACCAGGGTTGGCCACCTCTGTCTTAGATCTTTGAGTTCAGTTTATAAAAAAATGGGGCAAAAACAGAAGTGTTTATATTTTTGTTGAGTGTAGTATTTTGTTTTACTTACTTTATCGTTATATACAATAACATGACATATAGGCAACATATTTGATAAAATCCTGCTCCAGGCTTGTCTATTGTAAAAGTATCCCAGTTGGATTGTAGAAGTGTCTGTCAAAACCATATGAAACAGTTAATTCTAAACAAGTAATTTGACTTTACAAGTCTCATTCTACGTGTGTGGATACAGGTGTACTTCCCCAGTGGATCATTTAAGGACAGTTTACACATCACGCCACTTTATGAACTTCCTAGGAAGTGGTCCAGTACTTGGAGCAGACAACACATCGACGACTCAAGCAGTTTTTTAATCATACCTCGTTTGATACGCACATGCAATGCACAAAACAAACAGGGAAAAAAACCAAATCTTCAAACTCATAGAAACCATTTGCACATAAAACACCATTCTGCATACAGGATGCTTAAAATATAACAACTGCACTCACTTGTATGTGTCTTTTGCTGTACGATAGGCTGCTATCACTCTGTTTCTAACTTTTTCAGTCATACAGTGAGCCACAGCACTGATTAAAGTGCTCAGTAAAGCTCCAGAGACTCCAGTGTAGCAGTGCGTAGTGTAACAAATGCTTTGTATTGAATTATATGTCAGTTTTCATAATAACAATGGGGATCCTGAGCACAGATTATTAGAAAGTGCATGGAAGAAAAAGGCTGCCTGGCTGATGAGCACCCCTTTTTTTAAGATTAATGTGTTGGTTTTGAATTATACACACATGTGTACGTTAAAGTTTTAGTTTCTTTTTCTTTTGTCACAAACATAGGAGTCATTGAAGAAGGATTTTGCGAAACCAAATGATTTAGAAGTTGATATTTAATTATTTAAAACAACTTTTACTTAGTATCCTGCTTCCACTTCTGTGAGTAAAGAAAATCTTCTTAAGGATTACCAAGAGTGGTTGGATGTATTGACTGCACCCATATTTGCACTGAAGCTTCTTGAGTATTTTTCTCTTTGTTAAAGTGGTTATTAAAGTGAGTACAACTGAACCTGTAATGTTCAAGTTACTTGTCTGGAATATTTTACATATTTCATACTTCAACTATCTACTTCAACATTTTTTCTCCTTTTTTTAAATATATATTTTACTAAATACTTAAATGACACATTCACTCTTGACTCTGAGTCTGTTAAACATCCTTTCTGAAACAGGCCCCATAACTGAGGAAGATCTGTTGCAGTTAGATGTTGGAGAGTTGGAGAGAAACAAACTTTTAGAAGTTCAGAAGTGTGTGTCTCCTGGAAGTATAGGAATTTTTCAAAAGGAACAGTAGTAGAAGATCAGATTTCCCCTGAGAGGTGAGGTGGGCATTCACAATGGCTAATGGCTCTGGAAGAACCAGAGAGAGATGAGATGCCACAGTCTAAGCCAAAGAAACAAAAATGATTCAAGAACTGAGCAACAAGACGTCTGGACTTCAACAGTCTTGACTTGGAATGAGGCCTGATTTTCCATGGCTAAAGGTAGCAACCAACCGGCAGCCATGTTAAGACAGTCTGGGCCTTGTATGACTGCTCAGTTTAGATCCAAGTCTTGTTGGATGAAGGTGATGGCAAGCTGAAGCGCTAAGAAGAGGCAGCACTCAGGACTGGATCCTGACTGTTGTTGTTTGTGCCCCTAGAGACCGTTTCAACACCGTAGTCAATGTCATGGGAGACTGCTTTGGTGTGGCACTCATTCAGCACCTGTCACAGAGGGAACTGGAGGACTTGGACATGATAAGGTAACCCATTACATGTTTTTTCAGTACATTTGTCTTTGAGCACTCTCACAAAGAGAACTTCTCTGGAACCAATTTTTTGTTACTTGATCCTCATTTTGTATGACATTTAATGGACTTGAAATTCACACCGATGTACTGGAAAAGTCTGAACTGTGCTGTAGTCTGTGTCTTATGTAGCAGACTGATTGTGGCCACAGTGCACCCCGTGTCACTCGGTGTGTTTACATGATGTTGAGCAAAAAAAAAAATCAAATCATGGCATGAGTCCCACTGAAGTCGTAGTTTTAAAATTAGTGTAAATATCTTAGTCTGACTTAAATCAATGCTCAAAATCATGCTCCACAGTTTGCACCTTGGTGTTTAACCTGGAAGTAATTGAAGAAGCCAAGACAGAGCTATATAGAGACAAAAATCCAAACAAAATCATACAGGACTCATGAAATGTACAGAACTTTTAAGTCTGTTCAACTTACCAAAACGTCTTACCATTTGTCCAGTTCACTGCCACCATCGAGAGCTGCTGTCAGCTAAATCAAAGCTATATCTGTGGTTTTGGTGTGTGTTGTAAGAGGTCAACTGGAAAAGCCCAATATTGACAAGCTGGAAACAGGCACTAGCTACACCTAAAGTAATGGAGTCTAACATGAATGTATATAGGGACAAGTCTAGATTTTGCATGTGCATGTAACTTAGTGACTGTACAAAGACGTGCAGTTAACATAAGAGATAATCACTACAAACTGCAAAATGATACAGCATGTCTCCTGACAGTGATCTTACTCAACGCTGGAAGTGTGTCATAACACTTCACCTGTTCCTCTGTGGATGAGGACAAAACAAAAAATTACAGAGAAAACAAACAAACAAAAAAAAAACAAACATTGACAAGAAACATATATATATACATATATGTCTACTCTTGAATTTGGAATGAGTAGATTGACAGAAATCTGATCAAAATATTCTATAAAGCCTCAAATTCTGATATTTAGCTATATCCATTAATTGTTGAGAGATGAAACCTGCTGGCCTTTTTTTTCCAGTTTGCCTTGAGTCATTAACAGGCATGTTGTACATTTTCTTTTAAGCATGCATGGAAGTGATGACGTGAACCGTGATGACGTCTTCGTCCAGGCCAGCAGCCAGGACTCTGGTGGCTCATATATCACTGCTTCAGAAGACTAATACAGCAGTGATCTGGGTGCTTCAAGACCTGCACGAGCAACCAAATAACCGGAGACTGATGTCAGTTTTTAATTGAAAAAAAGACCCTATTACTGCTGAAAACGGTAGTGAAACATTGATTTATTTTGTAATGGATTGTAATGGATTGTAATGGATGTGATAAACAAATGAATTGAAATGAGTAGCTTTTAATTAACCTAGAAAACAAAATTGAAGTAAGATGTTGTATATTTGACTTGAGATAGTGTAACGGATGTATTAGTTATTGACCTTGATAATTGAAAAAAAGACCCTATTACTGCTGAAAACAGTAGTGAAACATTGATTTATTTTGTAATGGATGTAATGGATGTGAATGGATGTGATAAACAAATGAATTGAAATGAGTATAGCTTTTAATCAACCTAGAAAACAAAATTGAAGTAAGATGTTGTATATTTGACTTGAGATAGTGTAACGGATGTATTAGTTATTGACCTTGATAATAATTCATTTCTTATTCTGAATTCATTTGAAATAAATTTTGTTCAGACTTGTTAACATTTAATGTTGTTGATGCCCAATGATTACCAGTCTGCTGCACTCTCACTATCTCTTAATCTGTTGTGAGGCACAAAGTCTGCACAGTCAGATGGTCTTTGGACCCAAACATAGACACAGACTCAGTAAGCTGCTTTTGGTGGTTTTATTAACAACGTTTTGTAAATATGGTTCAAGTCAAACAATTACATCCTCTGCACAACTCATTACCTCATATCAGAGCACATTTTTTGAAAGATTCAAGTCACAGACTCAGTGTTGGGTAATTCAAATTCTGGAAACAATATACAATCATGGAGACAGTAATTATCATTTAATCGTTGAAGGAAGTGTTCCAACAAGGGCCCAGAATTGTTCCGCACTGTGTGGAGAATTCTTTCTGCTGTCCAGTATAGAGAATTGAGTTATATGTTTAACTGAGAATTCAGTACTGTATTTCTATTCTAAATGAACTTAAAGAAAAAAATCTCAAAATGTCATGGTGTCTGAAGTCAGAAAAGATTTCTAACCAGTGTGAAAGGAAGGGTGGAATGATCAGTAAACAGATTTGATTAACTTGACACTTTGTTTCAATATTTTTAACAAGCAGCTTGTGGTCAGTCAGTCATCCTGATGAACACGTTGGATCAGATCAGATGACTGACTGTTGTGTGGTGGTAGGAACAGGTAAAACCTGGTGAATTTTATTTTTGTTTGTTTTAAGCCACAGTTACAACATTTCCAGAGATCAGGGGAAGAAAACTAGCAAAGAGCCACTAAAATACACCCTAAACCCATATGAAATGATGAATATGTAGAAGAATGCAAACCTTTTTTATTAAAGCTGGCTGAATCTAAGTGAAACTGGGACAGAGGTCAGGTTTCCGCCTGCTGCATTCTCATTGGCCAGTGAGGATGCTGAGGTCTGGAAGCAGGAGACCAATCAGAGAGGAAAGTTATGAGGCTGCAGCTTGACCTGCCTCCTGCTGTATCTGCAGCAGTGTGTCATCTATGATCCAGTCCCACTGTGATTGACAGCAGCATCTGACTAATTATACTTCAGAGCAGAGCACTACTACAGGTGAACTGGTGACAAATAAAAGATACTTAAAAAGATAGAGAGGAAAAAAAAGAAAACGATGCTCAAACAATTTATTATATTATACAGATGCACAGAGCTCCCGTAGCCACCAGGGGGCCCCAAGCTACAAGCGCTGTATAGCTGTTTAGTCTGCAGAAAGCAACAGGCCTGTTAAATGTTTCATACCGTATTTTGTAGAAAATTATAAAAGCTATAAAAGCAAACTCACAAATAATCAGATAATACATTTTAGCCAGATGACTACAGTTATTTTTATTGTTTCAAAGACAACATTGGAGGCTGCACTTATTTTCTTGTTTAAAAAACAGTCCTTATTTACAAAGTAACTGCCTTTGTCTTTTTGAATTTTACAGGACATTCTGTCTGGAAAAGTGATGCCACATTTTCATTTTGACGAGAAGTGGGTTCCAATCATCTTTGATGATGATGACCAACTTGACAGAATGATGAAATAGCTATCAGACCTGCTGGACAGCTCCAGAAACATGTCAGCTGAAGTCATGGACGTGGTCTCTTCAGACAGGAAGTTCATGCTGAATGTGATGCTGTCTGAGGGAAGTCACTGGAATAACTTTGTACATAACTTCAACCTTAACATGGAATCACTCAATAATTACATATTTTAGAGAGAAAGTGTTTTCAATTACAAAAAGTATGTGTTCAGAAAACATACATGTTGTAAGTCAAATTGTAAACCTCATGAAATTACCTAAATGAACAGCAAAAAAGAATCTTTTAATTATTTATTTTGATTCAAACAGTGCTTTTATAGCCCCTAAAAAATGAAACACAGCAGAGCATCAAGTCTTTGATTTGTAGCATTCACTTCTCCTGGACCAGCAGGTCATGACAGCAGAAAATGGCAATAAAACAGAGTAAAGTCAGAAATAATATTCAGAAAAGTAGTTCAGTGGTCTCGTATGTTCACCAATGAAAGTCTACGGTCACTGATGCAGCTATATGGGCTTCTGTTCCCTTTCCCTGCATGCCATCTCCTTTAGTTTCACCTGTTCTTCATGCTTATTGACTTATGAAAGAAGACCTGTAGCAACAAAAATCAGTTTCAAAAGAAATCTGTAGTTTGAAAGTCCACTGGACACAACAAAGATAGGTAGAAATAGGTGAGGTGAAGCAGGCTCTGAAATAGTGAAACATGCTAGCGTAAAGCCTTTATAACTTTTATTAGAATGTAAAGTAAATATTTGTATTTTAGAAGACAGTTTTTAACATTACATTTTTGGATGTAACACAGGCATCCATAAATGCACTGGAAAAGATAAAAAAACTAACCAGAGCTGAGGCAGTGGAACACATTGAACATGGCCGAATGGAGGAGAGGTAAGAGAATTAAACTGACTGAAGCAATGTGAGCATCCAGAGAAAGATTGTGTATAAAAACAACACACAAAGAACTCAAGTAAAAGAGAGAGGAGCTTCTCATGCGACTACAAATAGAAAAAGAGAGACGTTCAAATCTCTAAAATGGAAGAAATAAAGAAATAAAAATGTTTACAAGTTTAAAGTTTGGCATTTTTATGGTTTTAACTATGACCTGTCATACGAGCACACACTTGCCGATTTTGACACTGACAACAATCTAATGGAGGTTTCATGTGTCTAGGTGTTGTAGTTTTGGAGCTGCACCAGTTCTAGTGTGAGGGTAAGTACACTCTTCAGTAAATTAATGACACTCTTAGCCTTAGCCACTTAATGATTTTTTCCATTAACATTAAAAATGTTGGATGTCACATTATGCCAACTGGTTATGTCATTATTGAAGATGCTTACAACATTGGCCAATGGACTCCAGAGCCGCATGCTACTTTTCTGTCCCGCTGGGCTCCCTGTGGCTTTCACAAAAATTCATTGGAAATTAATAATGTTTCTTTTTTAACATTGTTATTTTCACTTACTGTCAGTGTTGGGAGGATAGTTTAAGGTTTATGTTGAAATTGTCACACTAATGTAATGTTGTAATGTTTTTTGTCGTGCCATGTTAGATTAATAACGCTAACTTTGCGCATTTTAAATGTTGTTAATGATGTTAATTAGCCAGTCATCAACACTAATGCTTAAGGTCAAAACACACTAACAGCTTAAATTGACGTGCCTGGCGTCAGTTGAAGCATAAGCTAATTTTTCACGCGACGCGCATCAATTGAGCTTCTATTGCGCTTCAGATTTAAAATCACTGCGGTCAAGCCAGCCGTCTCTTCTTTTTGCGAAGTCAAGCGAGCCGCTCCAACATTTCAAGTGCTCATGTGTTACAGGCTTTACGGTAAATGGACGGCTGCGGGTGAGAAAGTCAGAGCTAGGAGGCCACAGCGTGTATCAATATCCGGTTTTCAAAATAAAATGTGGGTTATTGAAAGGCGTGTAAGTGTGATCTTTACTAGTTTTGAATCATTATGACACATGACCTAGAGGCTATTGAAATAAATTGATGATTAGGAATGTTTAAATGGAATAAAAAGAGGTGTATCTCAACCAGCCAGTGTAGTACTGTGATCCTGCACTGATTTTGAGTCATTAGGTCACATGACATGGAAGCTATTGAGCTAAAATGCTAATATTTACATAAAAAAATGAATATAAAATATTAGAAATGTTAAAATGGAATAAAAAAGTGGTGTATCTCAACCAGCCAGTGTAGTACTGTGATCCTGCACTGATTTTGAGTCATTAGGTCACATGACCTGGAAGCTATTGAGCTAAAATGCTAATATTTACATTAAAAAATGAATATAAAATATTAGAAATGTTAAAATGGAATAAAAAAGTGGTGTTTCTCAACCAGCCAGTGTAGTACTGTGATCCTGCACTGATTTTGAGTCATTAGGTCACATGACCTGGAAGCTATTGAGCTAAAATGCTAATATTTACATTAAAAAATGAATATAAAATATTAGAAATGTTAAAATGGAATAAAAAAGTGGTGTATCTCAACCAGCCAGGGGAGTACTGTGATCCTGCACTGATTTTGAGTCATTAGGTCACATGACCTGGAAGCTGTTTCATTCTTAAAAATCTGTGTATGATTATAGTATCTTACTTATGATATTGTATGTTCTGAATAATGAGTCACCATTCATACCAATAAAAAAAAAAAAAAGGACTTTTCAAGTATCATCAACAGATGCTAATGCAGATGAACTTTCAGAACAATCCAAGTGGGCTTGAGCAAGGCAGACATCTATCAAGTAAAGCATATGTCCTCAGTGTCAGTAAATTTACTTGATGGGTCGGTTTAAGAAAGGCCAAAGGCAGAAGTATAAAGACCTCTGGCACTTAGCTGGAGGTAGGGATGCTCTCGTAAAAGCCTTTACCAAACATAATTTATCTGAAAATGTGACACCTGAGCAGTGGTTGGCAGTCACACTGGATGTCTTCAAAACCAGTACCACAAGATACAGCACCTGGTTGAAGGTCATCTGGACGGAGGACAGAAGAGGACTGCAAACAGAGGTGCTTAAAGGTAGGTTACCGACTCACTAGCATCTTATTATTGAACCCGGCCAAAAAAAAAAGGGAAGCCCATGGCATGACCCGACCAAAGTCATTTGTATATATTTTCAGTCCGAAAACAGCCACGAATCCGGTCCGCGTCCGGACCAGCAGTTGGGCAGTTTGGAAATCAGGACGGAATAAAAACAGAGGAAAAATATAAAAATATCAAAAATTGTTGTGAAATGAACACAATGGCTAAAGAGGATGCTGAGGATTAGGACTACAGTCATAAGGGCTTTGGTCTTCAATACAGTTAAATGTTTCACCATGGTTGTTTTATCAAGCTGTTAAATTATGATTATTTGTTTCTTGCCTCATTGTAAAGATCAGGTATATCCAACAGTAGAATCTGATTAATGACTTTTTGAAAAACCTTTTGCTTATGTGTAGTAGGAGATGTCAGTTGGAGAGAAAAGCTCAAGATGCCAGACAGAACAGATACAGGCAAGGATGATGAAGAAGAGTGTCTACGGGTGAATTTAGACCAGACCAGACTGGCAAATGAAAAAGAAAGGGAAGACGCACAGGACGACACTGAACCATATAACATACATGAACCAGAATCATCCAGCCCTGTGCCTCTGGCCAGTCTGACTCACCCAGCTCTGTGTCCCTGCTGGAAGTCAGCAAAGGCAATGACCCTCAGAGCTAATCAACAGATGACAGTGAAGAGGTAAATTTTAAACAATTTGAAAATATGTGTATCGTAAAGAAGTAACAGAAGGTACATTAACTTTATAGCTGTTGCTTTTAAGATATACGTTAAAGATTAACAGCTTTCAAATGTGGTAATTAGCTTTGTTTATTTAGAATACTGTCTTACAAGCCATTATTGTGGATTCACATGTTGTTACAAAATTATTACAGATTTTTAAAAATGATTTGAAAATAATTATCCTTTCTTATTATGTTGTTTGTAGTGTGCAGTTGAACAGTGGATTGGACAATCAAAAAAATTACTTCTGTTTTTTGTAAACAAGCTTTATATTTGAAAACAATTTAAAGTGACTGCTGCAAATGTTTTTATTGTATGTAGAGTGCTTTATGAAACAATTTGTTACAATTTTTTTTTGTTTGCAGAAAACCAGCAGTGCTTCCAGTACATCATCAAAAAAGAATGATGAAACACACCACATCTTCACTCATAAGTTGCCCGATGAGCCATGTTTTTTTTTTATTTCACTCACTGATTGGACTAAACTTAGACAAAAACAACAAAAAAGATAATTCAAAACTTTGCACTGGACTAATGTAATTGCGAAAGGGATAAGAAGTGTGCACCCATTCTGCTCTTTTGCATTCAAGTGCACAGTGTCAAAACAATAGGATCTAAGAAAAAATGCCCTGTGTTTACTTGCTCTGGAACATGCCTTTTCAAGGAGTGTGGTGTCCAGGTGGACGTCAAAGTGGAGAGTGAATCCTCACTCAAGGCTCAGGTCTTTTTCAAGGGGGAAATGGTGCGGCACAGATCAGACACGCTCAAGAGAAGGCCAGTTAGAGCAGATGACAGAAAGAAAATTGCTGAGAAACTAAGCTCAAACCTTCCAAGGCGCCTTCATCTAGAGAGCTTAATGAAGTTGGAGGAGGATGTTTTTACATCTGGATGCAGGGATGAGGTGCCAACCCCAGGAGTTTTGAAAACCATCAGTTGTTCTGAAAGGAAAAAAAAGAGGCTGCACAGCAACGAGATGATCAGCATGCAACTGATGTCCGAAAAGGAAAAAAACACAGAGGACAAGTTGATACAAAAAATTATTCTTCAGCCAAATGGAATGATGCTCTGGTCCAAGAGGACAATCCATCTCTTCCATCAACGGTCAATAAAGTGACAGAGTATATTTGGACGCAACAGGCAGTGTAATAAAAAAGGCCAAAGGAGAAAGTTCACCATTTTACATCTATGAACTTGTAGTAAGGCATCCCCAGAAATGCTGCTCCCCAGTGCCTGTAGCTACATTTGTGACCGCAGAACATACAACAGCATCAGTATCATACTTTTTAGGGTCCTTCATGACAGACTGTGTAAAATTTCATGGGACAAAAATTCAAAAAAGACCTGTGCTGTACATATGTGATGGCTCAGCAGTTTTAATGCAGTCCATTGCAGATGGACTCACAGAGCTCCTTACAGAGTACTTCTACATCGTGACAGGACAAGGAAAGAATAATGCAACTGATCTTCCTATACTACATCGCTGCTTGAGTCATCTCATGAAAAATGCCAAGGACCTCTGCAAAAAACAGTTAGTGATGCCTTCTACTTAATATGATTTCATTTTAATTATTACCATTATGGTGCATTATTGGCAATATTGATATTTATTTATAAAAATCTTTCCAGTGCTGGAGAACACTATCTCCTCTGCATGCATGTGCTCGGGCTGATGACTCAGGCTACAACGCTGAAACAACTTGATGAAGTTGTAGTGAGTGCTACGGTGGTGTTCTCCAGTCCAGCAAGTGATGAAAATGTTGAAAAACATTTTCAAAACCTTCAAGCTCTTCTCACCGCAACTGCACAGCCAGTCATCAGTGACATTGACGTAACAGAGGAAGACTATGTGGTAAGTTATCCTGGTGGGAATTTAAAATGTAAAATTAGTTAATTTAGTTTTTCCGTGTTGAATTGTAGATCATTTAGGTCTTTCATAGATGTTGAATGGACTATTTGTTGTTTGGGTTAGGGTGAAATATTGATGCACTGGCATTGCAAGCCATGCAGTCAATGTATACACAATTGCATGGAACACAGAAATATGATGTTCTAAGGAACAAATTATGCTGTCTCCAAATACCACAATACATGAACAAATGAGACGTGTGACATGAATATAATTGTGTCTCTCACGGGTTGAATCGAGTCCAACACCATTTGATGACCATTTTAAGGAAGTCATCCAGCAGGCACCACTGGACACACAGGGAGAGCCAAATGAGTACTACTGTTCCACCTTTATCCCCAAGCTTCTGAAGTACTTTCTGCCTCAGTCAGTTCTGTGGTCAGGACTTTTGCTTGGTAAGTCAGGTGCCTCCCCTATATGTATGCATCATTTTTAAGATTGTTTTTCAAATTATTAATTTTAATATAATATTGCAGGCAGTGTTGGGGAGTAACGGAATACATGTACCGGCGTTACGTATTCAGAATACAAAAAAATAGTAACTGTATTCCGTTACAGTTACAATTTAAATTGGTATTTAGAATACAGATACATTGTTGAAATCAATGGATTACATGATGATACTTCTCTGTTTTACGAGTTAATCACTGCATTTCCCAGAAGCCCCGATAACAAATTAGCGTTTTAGTAGGCTATTTGCGTGATATGCCAGTGTAAGGAGGAGCAGCTGCAGTGGCAGGCATGGAGTCGCCGAACGAGGAGAAAAATGCATTTCTGGGCTGGAAGTTCAAGAAATATTTTTCGTTGAAGCAAGACAAGGAAATGGGAGGGAGAAACATTAGGGTTCAATGCAACCTTTGTCGCCCTTTAATCAACATACTCTCTGCATCTAAGGACTCCACCTCAAATTTGAAGAAACATCTGAAGGTAAGTTTTCCCCCCCAAAGAATCAGGCGTAGTCGTCTTCTGTAGTTTACTGGTCACCTTGCTATTTTATAGTTGTATCAGGTAGCTATGTACTTAATTCAGAGACACTATTGAATGACCTGAAGGACTTTGCTTAATTGCCGTATGCATACATTTCGATGTGCTGATTTACTAGCCCCAGAGCCGTTGAAAGACTGACTAGCCCTGCCTAACGTTAGTTAAAACTAGCGGCTACATTTTTTCAGTAGCTATGCCTTTTGAGACTACAAATATAAACATCTCCTTGTTCGTGTAGGCTACTAGTTAGTAACGTGAAAGCTTATATGTTAAAATGTTTCCACATGGTTTTAGTTGCATGTATGCGTGCTCTTGTTGTTATAGCATAGTCATACTTGGCTAGCAAAGTGGGTTCAGTAGTGCTAGTCTAATCTAGCATAACGCCAGTGTCTCTAATGAATGATCGGACCTAGTATACTATGGTGGCTTTTTTTGTTTGTTTGTTTTTGTTTAAATCTGTATTTCAAATGAAACCATTACTGAAATTAATTATGAAATATTGTGATTATGCTATTAGCTCGATCCACTTATTAATATGCTGCTAGTGTAGTTAGTTAAATTTAGCCTACTGTCTTCAGTAAGGCTGTCTAATGTTTCCTCACATGCCAACTCTGGTACTTTAAGATATGCACAAAATCTCTGTTATGTAGGCCATGATGTGATAACATGGCATGCTGAATAGTCTAAAGGTGGTAGTATATGTCACACATTACATTTGAAAACAAATTATTATTATTATGCGTAATGATGAATGATGCATAATGATGAAAATTATGAAGCTACACTGTGAAGTTTAGCCAGCTCTCTAGCAAGCTGTTTACAATAGTCCTCTTTACTCTTCCGAGCATAAAACAATTTCTGTGTTATTAATTTGTGCTTTTCCTGTCTCTTTATTTTAGAGAAAGCATTCCAGTGTCTTGGAAAGAGCAGAAATGGAATCAGATGATGGTGGGGAACAAAGCGTCATGCCCTCCACGCCTCCTCTCAAACAAGCAACTCTGAGCACCTCAGCAATCACCCAAAGGAAAGTTAACTCCTTGATTCTTGAGTTCATAATTGCAGATGTGCAGCCCTTTTCACTAGTGGAGAATGAGCCATTCCGTGAGATGATTCAAGGAATTAGTGGGGGTAGGACACCCATGTGCAGAAAAACATTGATGGTGCATATTGAAAGAGGATCTCAAAATATGAAGGAGGCACTTGTTGAAACTCTTCGGAATGTTCAAACTGTGTGCACAACAGCAGATATATGGACGGCTCATCATAGGAGTTTTATGGGAATCACGTGTCACTGGATTGAGCCAGAGACATTAGACCGAAGGTCTTCTGCATTGGCATGTGAAAGAATAAGGGGCCGCCACACCTATGACGTCATTGCTGCCAAAATTAGTCAGATTCATGCGGAATTTCAGATCCAAGGCAAAGTCAGTGCCACAGTCACTGACAATGGTAGCAATTTTGTTAAGGCTTTCAGTGAATATGGAGAGAGTGAAATGGAGGAGATGGAAAGCACAGGTGATGTGCAGTTTGCTGATGTCTCTGCAGTTCTTCAGGAGGAGCAAGAGGAAGATGAGCTCAACTTTTTTCTGCCACCTCACCATCGATGTGCCGCACATACTTTGAATCTTGTTGCCACGACTGATCTTGACAAAGTTGCCTCACAGGGTGTTTCTCGAAAAATATACAGAAGTGCAATGGCAAAATGTGCCGCAATTTGGAATAAGGCTCATCGCTCATCAGTTGCTGCTGATGCAGTTGAGGAAATTGCTCAGATGAGATGTTTGGTACCTTCAGTGACCAGGTGGAGCTCAGAGTATCATGCAATTGAGAAGTTAATGAGTCTCACAGAGAGTCAGCTCAATGGAATCTGTGATCAGCTGGAAGTAGCCAAACTGCATCCTCAAGAGATAATGTTTCTAAAGTAGTACACAGCCATTCTGAAACCTCTTGCCTACTCAATCAACCTGCTCCAGGGAGAGAATAACTGTTACTTTGGATACATAGTTCCCACCATTCTCAGCCTAAAAGCCAAGTTAGCTAAAAAGTTGACCCAAGTGCAGTTCTCAACTCACATCCTCTCAGCTATTATAAAAGCCATTGACACACGATTTGGACAGCTGTTGGCCTCCCCTGAGGCAAGAATGGCGGCTTCCACCATCCCAAAGTTTCGACTATGGTGGCTTGCTGATGAAGAGAGGGGAGCCATGAAAACAGCAATGGTGGAAGAGATTCGTCTTCTTCATGCAGGGCCTTCTGAAGATGCAGACACCACTGAGAATGCCGCAGTTGGAGGTGATCTAGAAGATGATGACAACTTCTTCACTTTTGAGACAGCACAGATGACAAGTTCATCAGCAGAGGAAGAGGTGCAGCGGTATCTGCAGGATCCAGACAAGTCATTAGCTTCATTGAAGATGTATCCAATGATCAGAGCCCTCTTCGTTAAGTACAATACTACTCTGCCATCAAGTGCTCCTGTCGAGAGACTTTTTAGCCAGGGAGGACTTATTTTCACTCCACATCGTAACAAAATGACAGATAAGCACTTTGAGCAGGCTCTCCTGCTACATTACAACCGACTTTACTGGAGTGTTGACCTGTAGAGTAGGTGGGTCAAATATGTAGGTAGATGGTTCTAAACATATCAGTTTTTAAGTTCACAGGCATCTATTGCAATTGTTTTTCACCCTATGTTACTTTGACATTTTGGAATGGTCTTTGCTGGTAGCCTTTGTTGTTACATTACCAAGAAGTAATGTTGGTTTTTCAATATAACATTGTTCCAAGTGGGTAAAATGATATTTGGCATAGGGATATTGAAAAAATATTATTTTGCCATGGTCACATTCAGTGATGTTTTTAATTTATTTTGATGTTTTACTAGTGTGTCATTCTTCCTGAAAGAACTACGGTGAATATAGTCAGCTGTAACAATGCTCAATCTTTTTTTTTTTATGTTTCATATTACCCTTTTATGTTTTTATCCTGTAAAATCAGGAAAAGGGTAAGGGAAAATGCAGGTTTCCTTTTGGTGCTTTTTATTTTAAGGTGATATATTGCAACACCTTTGAACTTAATTGCTCATTTTATGTTTGTGTATTGTTTACTTTAACAGCTGAGCAAATAAAGACACTACAAAGGGAAAGTTGGTCAATTATTATCTTTTTTAACCAATCAAAACATCTTTGCATAACTATACCGTTATAGTCTTTGTTCCTCTACAGTAAATTATATATTGCACTTTAATGGAGACTTGGGTCTACCACATTCAGCCAGTTGTAACAGAAGAACACACCAAGATAGGCCTGTTTAGTAAGCAGGGTTTGATGGCTGCATTCTTACACATATAAAATGCAATTCAATGTGGAAGTAATCCAAGTATTCAGAATACAATACTCAGATTTAGCAATGTAACGGAATACATTACATATTACATTTTTGGGCATGTATTCTGTATTCTGTAACGGAATACGTTTTGAAAGTATCCTTCCCAACACTGATTGCAGGAGACCTTGGACGGCATGGGACAGGTCCTGATTATAAGATGCTCTCAAAAAAATACAACAGAGCTGCCCAGAACTCAACTCAGGTAAATGCAAGAGTTAATATGTATTATTAAATGGCTCTATGAAATGCTGCACTCTGATCAATCACTGGTCAATCACTGGTCACTGCATTCTAAAGTCTGTTATTTTTGTATAACAGACCGTTGCTATGTATAATGGCTAGGGATGCCGCTATGATTGGCCAAGCTCCTGCTAATGGATAGATCCATGCCACTGCTTTAGAAAAAAAGAGGAGATATTGAAACCCTTCATTCATGACTAATGGCTGAAAGGAGAATTTCCTGTTCAATTCAGGCAACAGTAGCAGATCGCTCTCTTAAAAGCTGTGTATGGTAATTACAACGACTTCTAAAAAAGTGTTCATAGTTTTGTCACATGGGGCAATGGCATGAGAAAAACACAGACTTTACTTTCAACAACACGAAAGAAGTCCCATTCCCGCTCATTTCTCATTTCACTATCAGTGGCAACACCCAGTTTAATGTGAATTATAAATAAAAGTTTCTATCGACTCGCTGCTGATCAGCTGTTGCTATGTGCGCAGATTTAGGCTTGTTCAACCATCATGGGCAGTTTTTGAGAGGCAAGATGGAACTATAACCAAAAATTTGTCTCAAATTAATTAATTCAGCAGTAAGCCGTGTAATAAGCTTCGCATCAAGGTTCTAGCCATCCTGTCAGGACTTATTTCTCTATAACAACCTGCGCACTCTACATTATCACTTACTTAACAGCTAACCATAGACTGTAATATAAGAACTATTTTCTTTACCTTTGTAGGCACAATAATTCAACAAGTTTAATACTAATGTGACTTCATGTTAAATTCAACATGTCTTCAACAGAATTACAAGAAAGACAACAAGACACCAACACCAGTTTGAGACAGAGAACAGTTCCTGTGCTGTGGAAAACATCCTGCCTTGTTCCAGTGCCTAAAAAACCCCAACCAGCTGAACCTAATGACTACAGACCAGTTGCCCTGACATCTCACATCATGAAAGTCCTGGAGAGACTCTTACTGGTCCACCTCAACAAGCAGGTCAGCACCTTTCAGGACCCATTACAGTTTGCATATCGTAATGGGCTTGGGGTTGAAGATGCCATCATCTACCTGCTTTACAGAGCCCACTCTCATTTGGACCAATCAGGCAGCACTTTGAGGGTCATGTTCTTTGATTTCTCAAGTGCTTTTAATACAATACAGCCTGCGTTGTTATGTGAGAAGCTCCATAAGTTCCAGGTGGATTCCTCCACAACCTCCTGGATTTATGACTACCTCACAAACAGACCACAGTTTGTGAGACTGAAAGGTTGTGTGTCTGAGATGGAGGTCAGCAGCATTGGAGCACCACAAGGAACTGTTCTCTCACCATTTCTCTTCACGCTCTACACCTCTGACTTCCAGTACAACTCTGAGTCCTGTCATCTGCAGAAATACTCTGATGACTCTGCAGTTGTTGGGTGTATCAGCAACGGACAGGAAGCAGAGTACAAAGAACTGATCTGTCAGTTTGTGAAATGATGTGGTAACAATCATCTCGTATTAAATACCAGCAAAACTAAGGAGATGATTGTCGACTTCAGGAGGAGCAAGAATCAACACAGCAGTGTTTCCATCCTGGGAAAGGAGGTGGAGGTGGTGGAGGTGGTGGAGGAATACAAGTATCTTGGAGTTCAGCTTGACAACAGACTGGAGTGGAAATGCAACACAGAATACATCTACAAGAAAGGTCAGAGTAGACTCTACTTTTTAAGAAAGTTGAGATCTTTTAATGTCTGCACCAAGATGTTGCACATCTTCTATAGGTCTGTTGTTGAAAGTGCAATCAGCTTTGCAGCCATCTGCTGGGGCAGCAGCACCAGAACCAGAGACCTGAAGAGAATCAACAAACTGATCAGGAAAGCTGGATCTGTGCTGGGTGTAACTCTGGAGCCGCTGGAACTGATTGTACAAAAAAGAATGCTGCACAAGCTGATGAAGATGATGGAGGACTCTTCACACCCTCTCCACGACACAGTGATCAAACAACAGAGTGTGTTCAGTGAGAGGCTTCTTCAGGTCCGTTGCAAGACGGAAAGATACAGAAGATCATTCCTGCCAGCAGCCATCAGCCTCCACAACAAGACTTAACACCTGTTATTATATTATTATTATTATTTCTGTCTGTTTTTTATAAAAAAAAAAGAGAAAGAGAGCCCTTACTACATTGAATTTCCCTTTATGGGATAAATAAAGTATTTTTCATTTCATTTCATTTTATTCATTTTCATTTCATTTCATTTCAAGACGCAGGGGATTATGGAGAAGAGTCAGTGGGATCTCAAAAAGATCCGTTTTCAACAGAAAAGGCTGACCAGATTGGATGACTTTGTGCACACCTACAAGGTGATGCATGAAGCTCTTCTACGAGAGTACCAGGACTCTCTAAAAATCAAGACCAATGTATTTATTTTAGGGATCATAATATGATCAGATAATGTACTTTATTTAAAGCTGTATGTATTCAGTTTTGATGGTCTTCAATGCAGAAAGTGGGGGAAAAACATAGATTAAGTAGCTGATGTATAATTTCGGTGGTGTCGGGATCTCGTCTCCACTGTTTGCAGATGACGTGGTCCTGTTGGTGCCATCAAGTGGGGATCTGCAGCTCTCGCTGGAGCGGTTCACAGCCGAGTGTGAAGCGGCAGGGATGAGAATCAGCACCTCCAAATCTGAGATCATGGTCCTCAGTCGGAAAAGGGTAGAATGCCTCCTCCGGGTCGGGAGTGAGGTTCTGCCTCAAGTGGAGGAGTTTAAGTATCTCGGGGTCTTGTTCACGAGTGATGGGAGAAAGGAACGGGAGATCGACAGACGGATTGGTGTGGTGTCTGCTGTGGTGTGGACTCTGTACCGGTCCGTTGTGGTGAAGAGAGAGCTGAGCCAAAAGGCAAGGCTCTCTGTTTACCGGTCGATCTTTGTTCCAACCCTCACCTATGGTCATGAACTGTTGGTAGTGACCGAAAAGAATGAGATTGCGGATACAAGCAGCAGAAATGAGTTTTCTCCGCAGGATGGCTGGACACTCCCTTAAAGATAGGGTGAGAAGTTCAGTCATTCGGGAGAGACTCAGAGTAGAGCTGCTGCTCCTTCACATCGAGAGGAGCCAGTTGAGGTGGTTCGGGCATTTGGTTAGGATGCCCCCCAGACGCCTCCCTGGGGAGGTGTTTCGGGCATGTCCAACTGGGAGAAGACCACGGGGAAGACCCAGGACCCGCTGGAGAGATTATATCTCCCGTCTGGCCTGGGAGCGCCTCGGGATTCTCCCAGAGGAGCTGGTGGAAGCAGCCGGGGGGAGGAAGGTCTGGGCCTCTCAGCTGAAGCTGCTGCCCCCGCGACCCGATTCCGGACCAAGCGGGAGTTAATGGATGGATGGATGTATAATTTCTTAATTTTGCCATTTGTTATCAGAATTTCTAAAGGTTAGTTTCATAGGATAGAAGCTGTTTTGTTGGTGTAGAATTTAAGTACTGAAGAGTATGTCATATTTAAAAATACATCTCATACATTTCTTTCCAAACACCTATTTTAATTCAGTATTGTTAATCAATAATACACTGTCTTTGTCACTAAATGAAAGCACAGAACATTATAACTTTTTCATATTGAATAATACTTCCTATTACAGACCACGGTGATTCATAAGACTTAACCAAAACAACTGTAGATTAAAAAAAAAAAGTTTATAAAAAACAGATGTCAACAAATTGTAATCAGTGCTTCACAAAATTTACTAGTCTTGTCACATATCCACAATCCAAAATAGACATCCAAAATTCATAACTTGCTCAAGTAATAACAATACATCTCTCTGTTTATTGTAAGGAGACCCACAGGGTAGATGTCGAAAGGTGGAAACAGAGGAAGCAGGGGAGGAGAGGTGTATATGTAACACCAATGAAGAAGCCTTTTGATTTCGAGAAACCTAAAAAGCAGAAGGTAACAACAAGATGTTGTTAGTGATCACCATCAGCTCACAGTGTATCGTACTATGTGGTTACATGAAATATACATGAGGATTCAGTGTAACATTTTGATCATCAGGTCTTAAAGAAGAAGACACTGAACCAGACTGAAAAGGTCAGAAACACCAACAAATGAACCGACAAAACAGACATTGACACTTTGCTGGAGGATGCACCACCACCACCCATGCTGGACACCCACCAAGACAAGAGGTTGTCAGTTACAGTGTCAGAAGACCTCACAGTATGTGTATGTAAGGCGGATTTGACAACATTTGACGTGGAAGCAGTTGTCAATGCTGCTAATACAAGCTTGCGACGTTCTGGGGGGCTTGCACTCGCTTTAGTTGAAGCTGGAGGGCCAGCCATCGTTGAAGAGAGTGACCAGCATATTCTTTAGTGTGGCAAACTGAAACCTGGCCAGGCAGTGGTCACAAGTGCTGGTAATATACCGTGCACATATTTAATTCATGCAGTTGGCCCACAAGTCAAAATGAATCCATCCCCAACCATGCTCTCCAAAGCCAAGGGGACTTTAAAAAAGGCCATAGAGAACATCTTGCATAAAGTAAGAGACCTTAATATTCAGTCCGTTGCTATTCCAGCAATAAGCTCTGGCATTTTCAATTTTCCCTTGGGGTTGTGTGCAGACACGATAGTGTCCACGATAAAGGAGCTCCATGATGAGAAGAAGCTCAAAACTCAACATCTTGTGATTCACCTTGTGAACAATGACGAGCCATCTGTCAAAGAAATGGAAAGGGCCTGTCTGGAGATATTGGTATCACCAACGTCAGAAGCCACAGTCTCAGAGCAAATGCCGAAGAGTAAGACGATGAAAGATGAAGAACAGCAGGTACTTCATTACTGATAGGAGAATTCTCACATTTTGAATGCATATCCAACAAAAGCTCCATCACTCAATGACTGATGAGCATTTCATTCCTGCATATATTTTGAATATGTATTTAGTGATAGGTACACCTGCGGATATTATCGTATTACAGGTGTTTAGTGTTACTTTTTTCCAATGGTTTTATCTTGATACAGCCTGTTTAATTGTTTTATAGAAATGAATAAACTTGTAAAATTTACGTTTGAGATATTGATTATATGGAGTTTTATTTCATTTCATTCATTAGTTTTATTTATACTAATGGGATTATATGAAGAGCTAAGAAATTGTACATTTTTTCCCAGCTAAAATCACTGTGGAAAAGGAAGGACACAGAAGTGGTAGTTGCAGTGATACCATCTGCCAACCACTCAGGTTCCAGATTTCTTGTACACCACAGTGAACTCTGTTCACTGAGACCTCACCGATGGCTGACGGGCGAGGTATTTGGTGGTTTGAATGTTACCCACATTATATTCAATATCATACATGAAGTTGTAATGCCTACTTTATTGGAATAAGTATTCCAAGGTTTGAAAGCTGTATTTCTTTTGTCTTCTTCCACATTAGGTCATGGAGGGTCTCTTCCATATGTATGCCCAGGGGCGAAAATTCCATTTCATTTTGGGGGGGGACAATAAACAGTAAAATTTCAGAGAGTAATTCCTGGGGGGGACATGAAAAAAAATGCTCTCTCCCTCTCTCTCTCCTGCTCCTTTGGAACTTGGAGAGTGTCTCTTAGAATTTTCTAAACTTAGTACCAAACCACTAAAGGCAATGTCACAGGCTACCTAACTTCCCAACATCCCTAAAAACTATAAATGAAAAAGATACTAAATGTTGGCACTATGACTAAAATAATAAGGATTAAAAATGTAACTGTGCCTTCCCATTGTAATATTTGGTGGCCAGAACTGTAGACTATTGTCCTCTACACAGATAGAGACCCTAGCTTTTGAAACTCTATTAGCATAATCAGTGCAGGACCATAGTATGAAACTGTTTGGTTGAGATACACCTCTTTTTATTCCATTTTAACATTTCTAATATTTTATATTCAATTTTTTAAGCAAATATTAGCATTTTAGCTCAATAGCTTTCTAGTCATGTGACTTAATGACTCAAAATCAGTGCAGGATCACAGTACTACACTGGCTGGTTGAGATACACCTCTTTTTATTCCACTTTAACATTTCTGAGATTTTATAATAATTTTTTAATGTAAATATTAGCATTTTAGCTCAATAGCTTCCAGGTCATGTGACCTAATGACTCAAAATCAGTGCAGGATCACAGTACTACACTGGCTGGTTGAGATACACCTCTTTTTATTCCATTTTAACATTCCTGATCATCAATTTATTTCAATAGCCTCTAGGTCATGTGACATAATGATTCAAAACTAGTAAAGATCACACTTACACGCCTTTCAATAACCCACATTTTATTTTGAAAACCGGATATTGATACACGCTGTGGCCTCCTAGCGCTGACTTTCTCACCCGCAGCCGTCCATTTACCGTAAAGCCTGTAACACATGAGCACTTGAAATGTTGGAGCGGCTCGCTTGACTTCGCAAAAAGAAGAGACGGCTGGCTTGACCGCAGTTTAAAATCACAATATCCTACGTGTCGGGATAAACTTACTATTTACAGTGGCGCCGCCAGGATTCAATTTCATAGTACGCACAGACCCCCCTGATGAGTTTATTTCTTTAATGAATATCGTCCTCTGCCTCTCTTTCTCATACTTATGATTAATCCACATGGAGTAATCAAGTATTTAAAAGTACACAAATCAGACTTGGAGTAAAAAGTCTCACACTGTGCAGTAATATTATGATTCATGATTAGAAAAAGTTTTTATGTCAAGTCACACACATGTTATCTTTTTGAGCAAGCTATATAGTAAGGATATGTATGCGGTCTCTTAATATCCTCCTCTCTTTTATTTTACACAGAGTATACTCGTTCAGGTTATTTGGGGTGAGTAAGTTAATCATTTAATTATGAATGTTTTTGTTGTCTTTATGGCACATACTGTATTTCATGACAGATTAATGTCCAACTATGTTACTAATCATTAACTATGCATTTTTCCCCAATTGAACAAATTTAAAAAAAATCTTGATAGAGGACATTTTGAAAAACATTGAAGATCTGCAAAAGAGTGGTGTTAAACTTGAGGAAAATGCATCACATAAGGATGGCTTCTGGGGCCAAGTATGCACTGCACTTGGGATTCCCAGCAATAAAAATAATCAGTACAGAATTTACAAGGCGTATGGATTTATGAAGGTGTGTACTTATTCATTTAATTTTCAGATATTCAAAGCTTGATTTATGACTTTTATAGATTATAATATACATTTGTTTTGTTCTTTCCTTTAGCAGAAAGTGACTGAACCTGCCCAGCTTGTGGCTGGAGATGGGGATCTGTCACCACCGCAGGTTGGTATTTTTTTGGTAATACAAAATATCAAATATTATTTACATTTTCTTTTCCTCTTTTTTTATTGCAAGACTAGGGACAGAACAACACAAAATAGATTAAGAAACAAAACAGTATGACAGAACAACATAAATAACACAAGTACAGGTCAGTTGTGTTACATATAACAGCAGGTTAGGTCTTGATGGGTGTGCAGGTGTGAGTGTGTGTGGTGAGTGTGTGTGTGTGGGTAGGTAAGCATGAGTGCTGGGTATGTGAGAGACAGGGTAGAGGGGAGGAAAGGGGGGAGGGCAAAAAAAAATCAATCCATAAATAAATTAATTAATCTATCAATTAATATAACAAAAACAACAATAAAAAACATAATACTTTTTACTACTGTAAAATAATGAAATTAATAGAGAGAAAAAAATAGTAGTAATACTAATAGTAGACAAAAGGTGAACTATTCTTTATATAAAAGAATTTGGGCAAGTGCCACCCTGAACTGAGCATAGTTCGTGAACATGCAAAACAACAAAAATAAATAAATAAAATAATCGTCATAGTTATAATAACACTAATAATAACAGCAATAGTGATGATGGTAAAGGTAATAACAACAGTAATGATAATAATAGTAGTAATACTAGTAATGACAGAAATAATAGCTGTAATAAGGCAGAAAAATAAATAAATAAACAAACAAACGAGTAGAAAAAAACATTCAATAAGAAAGATAAAATAACTAAATTTGTAAGAAATCTATTAGGCATTGCCAGATGGTTTCAGGGTTTATGGCTGAGTTTTGGGAGGAGGTGGATACAGTTTCTATTGCAATGTAATCGATGAGTACGTTTTCCAGTGTGGGTGGTGTTCCTTGATTTCCAGTTCATGAGGATAGTTTTTATGGTGGTAGTTAAGGCTATGAGCAGTAATCTACTGATTGTTTGAGGTTGATTGATAATATGTCTGAGGCAGAGTGAAGGGGATAATGAGATGTTGCAGCTCAAGAAGAGGGATAGTGTATTTGTGACTTCTTTCCAGAAGTGTTGAACGGGTGAGCAGTACCAGGTGGCATGAATGTAGTTATCCAGGCTATTTTGAGTGCAGTGTGAACAGATTTCAGGCGAGAGCCCAATTTTAAACATTTTTGCCAGGTGAGGTGAGTTATGTGAAGTGTCATATATTGTATGAGTTGAAAGTTGACATTTTTGCCATGAAGTAGATGTTTCTGCAAATTTGGATCCAGAAGCTGGCATCACGAGAGATTGATACATCTTGTTCCCATTTTATTGTTGATATAGATAGTGCTGTGTCTGATTTTGATATTAGCCTATATAGTTTAGATAGGAGTTTATTTTTATTGGAGGGAATGTTAATTAACTGTGAGGGTGAGGAGGGAAGACCCAAGTTACTGATTGTGGTGCTATATTTTGCCTGAATGGTCGGGTTGCTCCTGATGCCATACTTCTGGACCAGGTAGTGGAATGAAACCTGTGTATTATTATGGAAGATGCATTTGAAGTGAGTGATACTTTTATCAGTCCATGTGTAGAAGTTGAGTGGTTTATTGAGAAAGTCAGGATTGTTCCAGATTGGAGTTAAATAAGAATGTGTAACAGTTGTGTTTGAGATTTTATGGAATTCCCACCAGGCTGTCAGAACCGCCACCATTGATGGTGCTTTGAAACAGGGATGGCGTTTGATAGACTGGCTGAGAAATGGTAAATCTGAGATCTAGATATCTTTGAAAACTGTTTATTCTATATCAAACCATGTGCTATCTGATTGATTGGGGTGGATCCATTTGAGTATGTACTGAAGATGGTTTGCCAGGAAGTAATGGTAGAAATGAGGAGCTTCAAGTCCTCCTTGTGGTTTTGGTTTCTGAAGGGTGGCTAGTTTGATTCCTTGTGTCTAGTTTTTCCAATAGAATTTAGTATAAACTGAGTCTAGAGATCAGACCCAAGTGAGGGTGGGTAGAGTTAGAATCATTGTAGATAGATGGTTAATTTTTGGAAGTACTGTCATTTTAATGGTGGCTTTTCTGCCAAATATTAGTAACATTTGGCATACATAAATATGCAGCAATGCTGTCATATCATATACACTATCTAAAAAACATTTGGACAGTGAAGGCGAGATAGAAGAAGGTGTACGCCAATCTCTAGAGCAGGTTAGTCATCAATGTGTGCATTCAAGTTTCATAGTTTATTGTCCCTTGAACTTTAAATGCTCATATACAGGATGTGTGTTGTCTTTCTTTCGAAGCTCCAGCCAGAGCCGTCCTCATCGCCCCTCATGGCCCGAGACAGTGAAGGCGAGATAGAAGAAGGTGTAGGCCAATCTCCAGAGCAGGTTAGTCATCAATGTGTGTCATGTGTTATTGAAATCCCAGATTTAATCCCTGGCTGCTCTGCACAGTTTCTCAAAGCATTCTTGAGTAAGACCCTGAACCTCAAATTGCACTGGATGAGCAGGTTGGCAAATTGCATGGTAGCCTCCAGTGTGCATATGAATCTGCGTGTTTGAATAGATGAATGTGACACATACATTGTAAAGCAGTTCTGACAGAAGTGCTATATAGAGGCAGTCAGTTTGCCATTCACCATTCTTACATCTGTTGCATTGCACATGTACCTTTCTAATTATTAGGCATAGTATATATAAACAACAATATGTTTTACTGACTACAGGTCATGTGTTACTCGCCCCGGTGTGGCTTAGTAAACAGATTATATTTAAAACTGCTCTGCCAGGTAGAGCCTGAATAAACAGGGAAAACACGAGACAGAGTCAGTTTCAGTGTTCGTCGTTCTCTCTTCCTTGTTCATCTTTATTTATTAACAATCATGTATCTTAAATCACTGTACTTTTCTTTCTTTGTTTTAAAGAGGTTCAATCATTAATCATGTTCAAAAAATAATAATCATGTTAACAAAATAACAATGACCCATATTTTCTTCACAGTTTCATCATCAATACAATACATTCTTCTTGTTTTCATTTATGTCCATATTCCCATATGTTTTCATTAGACAGCATCAGCATACTGTAGTAATTTTTGATTTCGACCAATCATGTTGTTATTGCCTAGAATTTATCAATTCTGTTTTCAATCGTCACATCCCTAATGACCATATTGTTTTTAATCATCACATCACTATGAACTTATTTATACAATCATGTAACCATTCAAATCACAAAATAATCATAAATCAAACTTAATTACTTCTGTTGTGATAACAGGCTAACACTGTATCAGTATAACACAATGTATAAAGGCAACTAGATGCATTTCAAGGCAAAACTGGAGATAATTAACAGTATATAAAAAACGGGAATGCACTCTTTCAATGTAAACAGTAAATCACACATTTAAACACAAAACAGAAGCTTGTAAGACATAAAAATACTATCAATGAAAACAACCCACATGTCACGTAGTGGACGGCCATAATGGCTGCTGCCATGAAACTCAGTGTAGAATCCTAGATCCCACTACAGACATCAAACTACTACAACATTTCTGGCATAAAACCATGTCAGGTTTTGTATTATAGTACAAAGTGCTCATATTAACTGTGTTTCATGTGCTAATGTTATATTTACCTGAATAAACAGGGAAAACACGAGACAGAGTCAGTTTCAGTGTTCGTCGTTCTCTGTTCCTTGTTCATCTGAAGAAGAACGTCACGTAGGCACCTATCTAACCTGTCTCTGAAAGTGCAGGGGCCACCTGGTGGCGGAATGTGGAATAGGCGTATTCCCAGCATATAGATCCCCATTCATTCTCAATGCACATAAAGGCTATTCAAAGAAAAAGAAAAGTATATAATATAACAAAATGTGACTACACTTTTGTGTATGTCACACATGCTTTTAATACCTGAAATAATCTACCCTCATAAGACACAGGGCTGGCCGTAAATAAATGTTGATAAAATTATTTGAGTAACAATGCCCACTGTCATCATCACCATCATTATGGTGGCCCTAAAAGATATTCATAACCAGATAAAAATAATATGAATTGTGAATTGTGTGTGAATTATAGAAGTACAGTCATCATTGAGCTTCTTTTCTTCTCCTGCACAATTATTTGCCTTTGCATTGTTATTTTTATTGTTTTATTATTGTGCATATGAATAAAATCTTAAACCTTAAAAATCAAATAAAGGCTTTTTGCCTTGATTTGGATAGGATAGCTGAAGATATGACAGGAAGGGGGGCAGAGAGAAATGGGATGACACGCAGCAAATGAGCCGCAGGCGGGAGTCGAACCTGCAGCCACTGCAGAGAACTGACAGCCTCATATAATTATGCTCTTGGGGATCTGCATGACATTTCCTATGTATACTTACATTATGTAGTTTATTTTAAAATATTGTATTCCATGTGTTTTTGTGTAGACCAAGTAATTACATTTTTACAGTCCAAATTACAAACTGTATATAACATGTTTTTAATGTACTGTGTAACATTTGGAAATAATAATTTATGGCACAGCACTAACATTTTGCATTTTCATTAGGACACCAGGAGCAACACATCTAACGATGATGGATTTATCCGGATCACATTACCCAAAAATCCATCATACTTTTTCATTGACTGCAAAGAGTGGGCTGTGTTAAAAAAAAAAAAAAAGAAAGAAAACGCAGAGGGTATAAAGGACTGCAGTGGACAAACATTATAGCCAAAGGAGTGAGGACCATCCACCCATATTGTTCAATAGCATTTAAGAGGCACAGGCTGAGGGTTCCAGGCTCCACAAAAGCAAGCCCGGAATTCTGGTGTCTGGGTTACTGCAGGTTTGAGGACTGTCCAGTCACTCTTACCGTGACTGTAGACAATGAGAAGGACCTGAAGGCAACAGTCGAGTTTCAAGGTGGGGAGAGTATACACAATAAAACTGAACTGAAAAGACGACCTGTACGAGCGGAAGAGAGAAACCCAACAGGCCAAGGGCTACAGAAACAATTACCCAGAGCCATGTATCTTGAAAAGTTGGAAAAAATAGATGAGAAAGTAATGGAGTCTGGATGCAGGGATGAGGCTCCTACTCCTCAGGTGCTTAAGAACATATCCTGGGAGTTACTTAAAAAAAGTCGTCTGCACAGCAATGATATGCTCAGCCTGCAAATAATGATTGAAAACAAAAAGAACAGCCCTGATGAGGTCCTCCAGAAAGTTCTTCTACACCCAAAAGGTGCTCTATTATGGTCTCTCAGAAGCATAGAAATCTACCAGGAGCGATGCCGGGAGGACATTGTCTACCTAGATGCTACAGGCAGCATTAAAAAAAAGGAGAAGGGCTCTCCCCTTTTCTATGTATATGAACTTGTGGTTAGAAATCCTACCAAAAACTCATCTCCTTTACCAGTTGCCACAGAACAGCCTCAGTGTTCTATTTTCTTGAGGCATTTCAGACAGATGTTGCAAGGTGCTATGGACACAGAGGCATGCGGGCACCCATCATGGTGATGTGCGATGGGTCAATGGTATTAATGTAGGCAATATGTTTATCATTTGCCAAAAAAAACTTGCATGATGCCATTGACCATTACTACAAAATAGCAAGTGGAACAGCAACAAAGGCGGATTTTGAGGTGCCCATCCTCCACCGCTGCCTGAGCCACATAATGAAAAATGCCAAGGAAATGTGCAGAAAGTAGTAAGCATAACCTATTATTACTACAAATTGTTTGTAGCCTACATGCAATAAGTAACAACATACATTTGATAAGATTCCAGTCATAGTGAGAGTTTGAAGTGTCACAAGAAGTTCTTGCACGCATGAGAAGGGATGAACCTGCCTTCATTATATCTATGGGAGAAACTCCAAACAGGAAGTGGTCTTTCTCAGACTGTCTCAACATAAAGTCTTGACTTCATTGTATACCCAAATTTATGCAAAGAACACAGTGGTAACCATATCATCTGTGCACTGTTGATAACAACACTGGTGGGAACTGGCCTTCCCCATAATGACACACTAACATTGGAACGTTCTTGGCAGAGTTCCCCTTGGATTCCTTACCTCAGTGCTGACTGTAAAATGTAGTACTCAGTAAATTTCCACCAGACCTGCATGTCTAACATATAAGACACATAGGGTTATGACACAAATAGTATAATCTAGTTTAACAATGTCAGGTTACATATGCATATTTCCTTACATTTCATTAAAATATTGAAAGTAATTCATGTTTTTCGTCCTGCAGTGCACGGAACCACTACCACCTGGCCATGCACATTTTTGGTCTCCTCACAACTGCAAGTTCTTTGGAGGACCTAGACGACATGGTTCAAATTGATGCAGTTGTGTTTTCAAGTCCATCCAGTGGAGCTAATGTTGAAAAACACTTCAACAACCTGCAGTCATGGCTGAAAAACTCAGGATTTCAAATGGATGAGATCACCAAGTCCCACCTTAGTGCTGAGGACTTAAAGGTAATGCCATTTCTGGTAAATTCAGTCAGAACATTTACATGTTCATTTACACATAGATGGAAAGAATTATAGAGCGTTATAGAGCTGTGTCCCACTACGTTCAAACGGAGCTGGAAGAGGCCCAGCTGTGTAGTAAATGTAGAAATTACTGTTGGCTGGTTGGATGCAACACCATGTGTGTGTGCACAACATAGTATGTCTGAAGCTCACATGAAATACATATTGGTACATGTAGGCACTGCCTGGCTTCAGAAGCAGAAGAACTGAGCTTTCACTGTCATTATAGCAGAAATTAGGCATTAATTGCCACAACTGACACAAAACTATTTTCAGGTAAAATAATGCTAACCTTAACCCACAATGACATCCTCCATAATTTTAGTTAATTGTTGTGCATTTTTGGATTGTTCACGAATTGTTAGTCCCACTTGTGACTACACCCCTTACAACCCCTGACACTTGGCAAGTGAAAGTCATATTTCACGTATATATTTTCCAGAGTGTCAAAAGAGAGCATGATGTCACCACTCTGGACACACCAGCAGCTCCTTCTCTGCTTCAGCTTCTGATTTGCTTGTTCAGTTTTCAGTTCCTTATGACCTGTGTATTTGACATTATTTTTACTCTGTAATGGATGTGATTTCAAATGTATAGCTATAAAATGCAATAAAAACAATAAAAATAAATAAATAAAAAGTACTTCAGCAAAAGTAAGATGAACTATTTTTTAAAAATACTCAAAATTCAGGTATCCAACAAATAACTTTGTTACAGTGACAAGAGTACATGGCCTTGCATTTACATTTAGTACAGGTCTGACGGGAAACGGGTGCTAAAAGTGTCTATTACTGAGACACTAGACAATGATCTGTTTTCAGGGTATGGGACAGGTTATACATGAATATGTCAAACGAGGAATATCTTACAGTTCAGTCTTTTTTTTTTCTTGTTTTTCATTCCAGAGGCAAGACTGTTACTCACTGAGGTCAGAGGGTTGTCTGTATTTGTGCTAGGGGACTTCAGATTTTTTGAAATTTACTAATCACATTTTTACTATGACCTTTAGGAACTCAAAGGAAACAACATCTTTGGTAGACGCTACAGGGGAGTGATTTCCAGAGCTCCATTGGATAAGGATGGGGAGCCCAACCTTTATTACTGTAAAGGCCTCATGGAGCACCTGCTTCCCTATGCTGGACTGTGGACCGGGATAATGCTAGGTTGGTTATCTTTGTTTAAGCAAGAAACCTGCTTTCAGAATTGCAAAAATGTACTGAAATATATTTTCTGCAAATAAAAACACACAATTATTATTTCAATACAAAGGTGACCTTGGACGGCACGGCACTGGACAACCATATGAGGACTACTCAAAGCGATACAATGCCTTGAGAAACATTAAAAGACAAGTAATTGGATAAGTGGATATTTGTCATATACATGATATTGTATTTGACATCTAAATTAAATGATTAATAAATCTGAATGTGTTATTCCTTTCTCAGAACATAACCGAGGACAACAAGGCATCATGGAGAAGAGCCAATGGGACCTGAAGCATATTCGTTTCCTTCCAGGCAGGCTCACCAGATTGGATGACTTTGTGGTGCGATACCCACTTACCCACACCGCTCTGCTAAAGGAGTATGAAGACTCCAAACGGGTTCTTCGTAGAAAAGTTTGCACATTCTACTAATCATGTCATAGAAGTTGTGATAGGCCAAACCTTGAGCAGCTATGGTCAACTGTCACATGTTTGATACAATAATTCTTGTTATTCCATGAGTCTGTACGTCTGTCCTAAAGCTGACAGCATCAATGGACCTGTAGAACAAGTAGAAGGCAGCAATAGTCATCTGGGTGTCATTTTTTCAGGAAGTGATGTTGTTTCTAAATTTGAATGTGAAGTCCAAATTTATACAAAATGTGCACATGGCACCTTTGCTTCGCTTGGCCCATTACACAGTTTGGCATGTAGAGACCACGATTGGCTGAAAATGTCTCTGAACGTCCCAATATTAGTAACAAATCCCTACTGCAGTGCCTTAGTGCTGAGGCACTGATGATACAATGACACTCACAAACAAATTGTTACCAAATACCAATGACTTTGAAGTGGTAATGAAATGATTCTAATATGTAAACAATTTTGTTAGATCACCTTTATCTGTATTTTGTCTTGATGAGAAATACATCTTACAAAAAGTTGTGACACGACCAAATAAGAAATAATTGCAATAATGTCACAAAAAATGAACCTCATTCTCAGTTTGTTTCTGGAGAAGCACAAGAAAAAGTAAGGAATAATTTTTTCTTGGACCAATAGTCGAGTAAAGCTGGTCTTAGACCTGATGACTTTGTATTCAGTCTCTCTGTTACAGACAAATTATCACTGTCTGAGTAAAATCATGAGAGTCTTGCTGGAGTCAAGTTGCACTCTCATTATCCCAGTTGTTTTGAGGTGGTCCTAAAATTCAATCCAAGCTGTTTTTAGTCAGTCTGTTTCCCATCTTGACATTCTGATAAAATTAAACCTGGTTAATCTTATTGCTCGTCTTGACTCATGACAAAAGTGAAGTTAAATGGCATCTCCCTCTTCCCTCCCTCCCTCAGGCAGTCTGTGTGTTTGTGTGTGTGTGTGTGTGTGTTTATGTCTGTGTGTGCACGTGTGCAGAAAAAGGGAGCACCATTAAATGGTTTGACTTAATGATTTTTTTTTTCGACACTGTCAATAGGTTGATTCCTCTGTCGCCTCTTCGGTCCTCGGTCCCCTCCAAACACCAGCCAAGTCTCCCCAGGAGCTGACATCATCAAGGGAAGCACAAGCTGCCTCACAAGAAGCTGATGAAAAGAGGCTTTCTATTACTCTTTCACAAAACCTGGAAGTCTGCGTTTGGAGGGCTGACCTCAGCAATTTACAGGTTGATGCTATTGTCAACGCTGCAAACACTGAACTGAAGCATTGTGGTGGGCTTGCACGAGCCCTAACCGAAGCAGGAGGGCTAGAAATTCAAAAGGAGTGTGACCATTACATCACTCAATTTGGTCCCTTAAAAACCGGTGACACAATGGTTACCACTGCTTGCCCTGCAAAAATATAATTCATGCAGTGGGCCCACGCCTCACTCGAAACCCATCAGCAGCCATGTTGTCAACTGCCGAAAAAAAGCTTAAACGTGCAGTACAGAACATCTTCCAAGCAGTGGAACAAAACCATTTCAGATCTGTTGCCATTCCAGCGCTGAGTTCAGGGATATTCAAATTTCCATTGAACCATTGCTGCAAAACAATTTTACAAACCATAAAAGAATATAACAAACAACAACAATCACCTGGGACACCGCTCGTAATTCACCTTGTCAGCAATGACGTAGAAACAGTCATAGCGATGGAAAAAGCCTGTCACAAGATTTTGGAGATTCCCCAGAGAGGTGTTCAGGCACAAAAGCAACAGGTATGATTAAAGATAATTTACAATATTATTCCCAACAGCAATTAAAAAATAATTATTACTGACAGGAAGAACCAACAAAGTCTGTTTTATGGAAGATGATACACAAAGAGGAACTTTTTTTTTTAAATGCAAAATTTACTGTTAGTGTAAGCATATGTGTTGTCTTTGGTTGACATTTATGACCAGCAGCTCACCTCCTTGTGGAAGAAACGAGACACAGAGGTTGTGGTGTCTGTGGTCCCCTCCCAGATCAGGGGAAACTCATTTATCATTCACCACAGTGACCTTTGTACTCTTCGACCCCACCGGTGGCTAACAGGCGAAGTATAGTTTACAGTTTATTCTCATAAAGCTGTAGTTGAAATGACAAGTCAGTTATTAAACATAGTGTTATAGTATGTTATTATTATATGAGCTCATGGAATGGAACAGAACAGTGATGTTGAGTTATGTCTCCAACCCCCTGATCTAGATCATTGAAGCCCAGTTTCACATAGCTGCAAACGAGCACCAGATGGGGAACAAAATATACATCCTAAATCACTACACGGCAGGTGTAATTCTGTCTGGGGATAGGCAGCAGCTTGCCCACCTCAGACTGGCCAAGGTACATAATTTCGTATGTACAGAATGGAATTAAGAATAGATTGAACATAGTAATTGCCTGGATGAAACTCCAGTTCTCTGAGTATGTGCATATGGCTCCAACGGGCTTTGCTTTTGAGTTACCCCACTGACTGTAAATTAAGAAGATGGAAGCCGCATCTACACTTTCTCCCACTGTAGAAAACGAGAGCCAAAATATCATGGATGCAAGCACTGCTATCTTGTGCTAGTGAACAAAATGTGATACCACAAGAGGTTGTGGTAGATCCATAAGTAACTCAAGGCTGAATAAAAACAGAAACAAGTTGTGTAGATGCTGAGGTCATATAGGGAGAGGAGGGCGTTCTGTGCCTGGTACCCATTTATTGGGCAGTGAGTGAGGCACCCTTGGGGTGCCAAGGCAGTGCCTTGGAGGGGTAAACCAATGTCAAAGCCCTTTAGAGGACAAAGGACGTATGAAATAGACCAGTTATTTGTTATGCTTCATATATATATATATATATATACACACACACACACACACACACACACACACACACACACATATATATATATATATACATATATGTGTATTTATAATAGAATATATAGAACATATATATATAGAGAAAAACTCATCATTTCACATTACTCTAAAAATAAGACATATTTAAATATTGTTCAAAATGCAAATCTAATTAGTATGTTTGTTCTTTCACAGGTGAACTTGAGACAAATACCAGGGCATAGTGTCGTTCGTAAATATAAAGTCAAGTCAAGTCAAGAAAACTTTATTGTCCCCAGGGGGCAATTAACAGTGCATTAGCAGCAAGACAGTGACAATAACAATAACCACAACAATAAAATGCACAACACTGGTAAGAACAAGACAATTAAAAGCAATAAAATAATAGAAACAGAGATAAAATTAGTTTAGCTTAGTTGCCCACAGTGCAGTATGTCTTAAAAGGGGGGTAAAAAACTATTCATTATTTAAAAGGCCAATGGCCACCGGAACCCAGGATTTTTTAAATCTGTTTGTTCTTATTTTTGGCATCTGAAATCTCCGTCTGGAGGGGAGCAACCTGAATTCAGATGCCAGGGGGTGGCTCGGGTCAGAGGAGACCAGTCTTGCCTTCTTCAAGGACCTGGTTCTATGCAAGGCTGAGATTTCTGTCAGGGGGGTGCCAACAATTCTACTGCACACTTTGATAATCCCCTGGAGTCTACTGCGATTTTTAAGAGTAATTAGCCCGAACCAGCAAATAAAAGAAAATGTCAAGACAGATTCAATAAAACAAGAATAAAACATTTTCATAAAACGTGTGTCAATGTTAAAATTCCTGAGTTTCCGGAGGAAGTACAGGCGCTGATTGGCCTTTTTGCACACGGCATCAATCTGGTTATCGAAGGACAACCTGTCATCAATTAGCGTCCCGAGGTATTTGTACAGCTGGACTGATTCTACAGCTAGACCGTTGATAGACAGGGGAGCGGTGGTTGCACGGGACTTCCTAAAATCAATGGTCATTTCCTTGGTTTTGTCGACGTTAATGGTCAGGAAAGACGATTTGCACCACCGAATGAAGTCCTCCACTACAGGGCCGGGCACGGGGTCGTCATGGCTGAGGAGGGACACGATCACAGAATCATCGGCGAACTTAATGATGTGACGCTTCTCATGTAAACTCCGACAAGCGTTTGTATATAATACAAAAAGGAGCGGCGAAAGGACGCAACCCTGAGGAGAGCCGGTGGAGGAGAAGAGGACGTCAGACAGAACGCCGTTGACCCTAACCCGTTGTGATCTGTCAGTTAAAAAATCCAACAGCCAGTGAACCAAGACCTTTGTCAATGTTAAAATTTAAAAGACGCTCGGCTAAAATGTGGGGCTGAATGCAGTTTAAAAGCAGATGTAAATCAATAAAAAGCAGGTGGACAAAACTTCCGACACCATCTAAATGCAACATAATCATGTTGAGAAGGGTGATTATTGCATCATCGACCCCCGTCCCCGGCCGATACGCAAACTGGAGAGGGTCCAAGTTTGCCTGGACAGTGTTCATAATATCGTCCTTCACTATCCTCTCAAATGACTTCATTACCAAGGAGGTATGTGCCACGGGTCTGAAGTCTTTTACTGCCTTCGTGCATTTATTTTTGGGCACAGGGATGATAATTGAGTCCTTCCACAGGCGGGGCACCCTGTGGACCTGGAGGGACCAGGAGAAGATGAAGCAGAAGATGTCTGCCAGCTGTTCGGCACAGTTCCTCAGAATCCGACCTCCGATACCATCGTGACCCGGACTTTTCCTCTCCTTCACGCCCCGGAACACCCTCTGTACCCTCTCCTTGTCAACCTGCACTGCCACTGTGCTGTTCGGCTCTAACACAGCACCTTTAAAAACAGCCAATTCGTGGCTAAAATCCTGGTCATTAAAACGATTTGAATAAATATTCAGTTCATTTGCCAGGTCATAATCAGACTTCTCATTTAAACAGATGATGCTCTTCTGAGGCTGTATCCCCAACAAAGATTTCACCCCCTCCCATGCAGGTCGTGAACTACCATTACTGAACAGGTTCTCCAGCCTGAACAATGTGCACCGGAAGTTTCTGGTTAGTAGGCGACCTGAAATTGTATTTCATTCAGACTGTCTGTTATGTTTTACAAAGATTTAATCAACATTTGTTTCATTACTGTCTTATCATTTTCAGTACATAAATGCTGTCAACCAGAGAGTATATCTGGTGGATCCTGCAAAAAGCTCCACGGAGGAAGCCGATTCCAACCTGGCAGCACAAAGACTCAGGTACTTTGAATACATGTGAATAATCAGCATTATGTCCATTATGGCTGTGGCTATTATGTGTACTGTGTATGCATTTGCATAGCACTGAGGAATTTTCTTTCCTGTCCTCCATGATTACAGAGGTTTCAACCTATGTCTGTTTCACCACATAAATGTGCTGGAGTTTTTTTGGTGCTTTGAGGGCTTGTGCAGTTGCAAAGGTGTATGTGATGTGGCTGGGATATGGGATGGCTCAGTCGCTGTGCTCTGGGCTTGCCTAAGAACAGTTTGTTCGTAAATGGACTGCAAGGTCTGATAATCACTTTTTCCCATCACCTTCGTGGCTGTGTGCACCAAACGAGTCGGTTCGGTTTTCAGCTTTACTGTAAGGTTGCCATACCAGGCTGACATCCCATATCGGACCAAGCTCTCCAGTACCGCCTGGTAAAATAAAAACATAATTCTTTTGTCCACACCATACAGTCTCAGTCTGCGCAAGAAATACAATCTTTGCTGTAAAAAAAGGAACACAGACTTTCCACATGGACATTCCAACTAAAAGAGTTATCTAAGTGAACTCTGAGATACTTATATGAGCTGAGTCATGTATGACAACAGGACTGTGGTCCCTGCTGATCTCTTTATCTCTTTAGTTTTGTGAACATTCAAGGTGAGATGGTGAGCATCACACCATTGCACAAAGTGCTCTATTTCAGAAAAATAGGCTGAAGGGCTAGAATCTTTGTGCAGTAGGCTGAGGATGGCGATATCATCAGAGAATTTAAAAACAAGGTTCCCAGGGTGACTGTTTGTGCAGTCATTTGTGTAAAGTGTAAAAAGGACTGGGGAGCTGACACAACCCTGTGGGGCACCTGTGCTGATTGATTTGCACTCTGAGAGGGTGTTATTGACTCTAACCTGCTGACTTCTATTGGTTAAAAAGGAGAAATACCACTTGATTAAAAAAGGGGTAATACTCATCTGCCTCAGTTTTGAGATGAGGAGATGGGGTTAAAGTGTGTTAAAAGCTGAACTAAAATCAATAAATAAAATCCGTGCATATGCTTTTGGGCATTCCAAGTGCTTGACAGTGAAGTGGGTGATGCTGTTGATGGCATCATCAGTACCTCTCCCCTGCCTATAACCAAACTGGTATGGGTCAAGTGCCAAATTAACCTCTGCCTTAAGCATAGACAACATGTATTTCTCAAAACTTTTCATTACAATTGAAGTCAGGGCCACAGGTCTAAAATCATTATTATCAGCTGGACACCGTTTCTTAGCTACGGGAACTATGGTGGATTTTTTCCAGAGGGCAGGAACACTGTGTAAATCCACAGACCGCTAGAAGATGGGGCACCAAACTGGAGTAAGCTCTTCTGCACATCCCTTTAAGAGCAGTGCAGAAATACCATCAGGGCCAGTGGATTTTTTAGTACACGTTTGTTTAAAGATGGACTGAATCCTTTGTGGGTCAATTACAATCCTGCAGCTAGCATCAGTTAAAATAGTTCCCATTACATTATTACATTCCTCAGAAAAATCATGGTTTTCGAACCTGAGAAAAAAGTAATTCAGTTAATTTGCTTTCCCCAGCTCATCATCAGTACTGAAGCGCTTCTTAGCGGTATTCATATTTGTAATGATTTTCATAGAGTCCCACAGCTTTTTTGAATCCATTGACATGAAAGTGTGCTCTATTGTGTCCTTGTGATGCTTCCTGGCTTCCTTCAGCCTCTGATTGAGTTCTCTTTGCACCATTTTCAGCCCTTCTCTGTCATCACTTTTAAAAGCCAGCTTTTTCCTGTTAATACACTGTAAGAAATGACCGTGTACATAAAAACTACGTAAAATCCCTACAGAAAAGTAATGTAAACTCAAAACCATGTATTTTTTAGTTTAAATCACAATTAAATTTTGTAAACTATTAAACAGAATGTTTTTGTTATTTTTACAACATGTGATTTTAATCAAATTTATTTGTGAAAACTACAAATTTTGGTAACAAAGACTGGGAAATACTGTAATTCTCATAAGAAAAGAATTGTGTTAATTTGACATGCAAATATTGTAAAAACTATAGTTTTAGTCAGTTGTTTTGAAAGTCACTTTACAAGTTTATGCTGTACTTTAAAGGAGCCGTTTGTAAGATTATGGCCAAAACTGGTACTGCAGTCACTTTCAAATTACTATTGAGCGGCGTGTACCCTCCCCCTCCTCCCCGACCAGAGGTTGCCAGGTCGGCTACAGAATGCAGCAGGAACGTAGGCTGTCATGGCAAGCGACGAGTCCTACACAGTAAGTTTATTTTCTGTTAATTATATTTAATGCTTTATGAAAGATCTTTTCTTTCTTTGATCTTTCGTAACTAGAGGAAATATTTTCCCGTTGAGGCGTTTCGTAACCTGAAAGTTTCGTATGTAGAGGCGTTCGTAAGTAGAGGTACCACTGTTACCTTGTCCAAGTAAATTAGCGTTAGCCAAACATTTAGCTATGAATCTTACCTGTCCAGGAGAAAATCAGCAACGTTGGCGTCTGTCTTCAAATTCTTCTCCGCTTTCAGCCGTCTCCATCTATCAAAAGCATCTCCTATACAAATCCTTGTTTTATTTCGGACCTTGTCACGACGTAACTCGGATTCATAACGAGGTCTTTTAGGTTTTGGAAAGCTAGACATTTTTTCATCCAACACGTTCGTAGCGGCTGCTGCGATAATTAGAGCCGAGCTGGCAACCCGGATGTAGAAACACCACTGACTTGGTGATTGGGAGATAGGTGGAGGGTGGCGCTTCAGGCCAAAACAAAAAATGACAACATCAACATCAGTTGAGGGCTGCAACTCCTCTTTTTAAACGGGAATATCCTGGCTTGAGTGCTGTTGTCAGTGACATAAGTATTTGAAATGAACATGATTTTTAAATGTCTGTTGACATATCGGGGTCATTTTATGATTCGTTTTATTAGATCTCTTACATACGGCTCCTTTAACCTCTTCCACTCCCACCCTATTTTGAAGCAAAAACACTTAAAATTCCATCCTCAAATTATAATGGCTGTAGTTTTGGAACCAATTTGTCTACATGCATGAATGAAGGCTTGCCAAACGGAAACTATAGAGTTTCTTGTGAAACACTGTAAATTATTTTTGTAAATTTACGGCAGCATTTCAACAGTATTAAGGTGTTTTTTCAATAAACAGTGCTTTACTGTTAATATTACAGAAAATCAGTGAAATACAGCTAATTTACTGTTTTTTTTAACTAAACTCTACTGTATTCCTATTATACAGCACTTTACCGTTAAAGTGTCTAAATGTCTGTGAAATTAACATTAATATGCTGTAAAATTGTGACATAAAAAAACAACAAAACAAGAAAAACAATGAATCAATGTATAATTTAAAGCAATATATTGTGAAAAACAAAACAGTTAATAATTGTTGATTTTACAGTTAGTATATGTTAAAAGGATATTTCCTTGTAGAATTTATATGTTGCTGTATTATAAACATAGAAAAAATGTAATACTTGAACCAACACTGTACAGTTAAAATTGCAATACAGCTTGGTTTAACATTGTTTAACATTTTACAAATTAATATGTTGTGATTTCCAGATAAGTACTGTTACTAATACTATAAGATATCATGGATTAGTTGAGAATCAATATAAACATGTTTAGAACTGAGACAGCATTTGTAGTTCTCTTTTTGACAATATATTCTAGATTGACAGCTGTTTCTGTAAAAGACAAAAGAAAAAAAGCTCTCTGTGTGTTTCTTTAATCAGTTCACTATTTTTCTTTCTTTTAGATTATGTTTCTGTGATTAAATACACAGCCTGCTAGAGCACATAGGGAAAAAAATACAGGAAGACATAAACACTGCGTTGGAATTTAAAACTGCTCGGATCAATCATAGAGCAGCACCATTTGTCATTGGACGCTACGTTATTGCGGGAGCACTCGGCGCGGACACCTGGAATTGTGGGAACAGACACAAGGAGAGTGAGGAGCAGAAACGTGGAGCGAGAGCAGGAGATGAAGAGTCGGAGCAATTGGGGAAAAAAAGGAGCAGTTGAGGAGAAGAGAAGTCGAAGCAGTGGCGAGGAGCAGTCGGAGTAAATAATATAATTATTTCCCTGCAGAAACACAGTGCAGCAGCTGATATATATATTTGTTTCCCTGCAGAAACACAGTGCAGCAGCTGATATATATATATTTGTTTCCCTGCAGAAACACAGTGCAGCAGCTGATATATATATATTTGTTTCCCTGCAGAAACACAGTGCAGCAGCTGATATATATATATTTGTTTCCCTGCAGAAACACAGTGCAGCAGCTGATATATATATTTATTTCCCTGCAGAAACACAGTGCAGCAGCTGATATATATATATTTATTTCCCTGCAGAAACACAGTGCAGCAGCTGATATATATATATTTATTTCCCTGCAGAAACACAGTGCAGCAGCTGATATATATATATTTATTTCCCTGCAGAAACACAGTGCAGCAGCTGATATATATATATTTATTTCCCTGCAGAAACACAGTGCAGCAGCTGATAAATATATTTGTTTCCCTGCAGAAACACAGTGCAGCAGCTGATATATATAATTATTTCCCTGCAGAAACACAGTGCAGCAGCTGATATATATATTTGTTTCCCTGCAGAAACACAGTGCAGCAACTGATATATATATATTTATTTCCCTGCAGAAACACAGTGCAGCAGCTGATATATATATTTGTTTCCCTGCAGAAACACAGTGCAGCAGCTGATAAATATAATTATTTCCCTGCAGAAACACAGTGCAGCAGCTGATATATATATTTGTTTCCCTGCAGAAACACAGTGCAGCAGCTGATATATATATTTGTTTCCCTGCAGAAACACAGTGCAGCAGCTGATATATATATTTGTTTCCCTGCAGAAACACAGTGCAGCAGCTGATATATATATTTGTTTCCCTGCAGAAACACAGTGCAGCAGCTGATATATATATTTATTATTTAAAAAACATTGAGGAGACAAGTGGGAACAGGTAAGCTACGTTGAGGGGGCAGTAACACGCTAGCTAACGGGAAGCTAACGGACTTGAACTTACGCAGCAACATAATTAGCTAGCTTACACGTGCTTTCAGTATTACTTAAAATGATTACATGCCGTTTTTGTAGCAAAACACTGCTAACATTGAGAGGCTATGTTCTGCATTGCCGCGTTCATAGAAATGAACCACGTTGTTTTTTCCAGTGTGTTGGCGTCGACTGCAAGAGGTCATTTTGCACGTATGCTGCTTTTAAAGCTCATTTCTACCGTCAACACAATGTGCCAGAACCCCCTCACAGCAGAGCTGTTGTTACAGATTTAAAATGCGCCATTTCGCTGTGCTCGCGCCAGTTTCACACAACAAAAGAACTCGTACATCATTTGAAAGAGCATGTAGTTGAGGGAAGAGCTATGTCATGTCCTGTGATCGGTTGTAAAAACGTGTTCACTAAAAAATCGTCCTGCTCATATGTCGAGCAAACATAGAGAATGTTCTGTTGAAAACATAAGTGATATGTACAGGGAAACAGTGTCTCAGTCTACTAGCACTGTAACGTTTTGTGAGGATGCATCCCAGATCTCAGTAGATCCACCAACCAGTGAAAACTGTGAACCCCCACAGAATTTCAATGAGACCTTTCTCAGGAATATTTGTTTATTCTATCTAAAACTGCAAGGGCAGCTCCTTCTCCCTGCTTCAACAATACAGACTATTGTTGAGGAGATGCAAAACGTGCATGAGTTAGGAGAGGACTTCACTATAAGTAAACTTCGTTCACTTTTAAAAGATGAGATGAGTCTAACAGATGATGCCGTCACCAAAATCTGTGATTGTGTTAGAGATTCAGACCTATTCTCTGCCTGCCATCAGGGGCCACTCAGAACAACATATTCAAGAACTCAGACATTCAAAAATATGTTCAAGTACACTGAGCCCAAAAAACTAACATTAGGGATTGATGAAAACATGACACAGCGATACGCGTATTACATTCCGGTGAAGCAAACATTGAACACCTTATTAGAATCTGAGTTATGGAAGAATACAGTGTGTCAACAGAGTAAAGAAACAGACTCACAGGAGTTTAGTGACATGCATGATGGACAAACTTATAAGTCAAACAAGTTCTTCAATGAAAATCCAGGTTGCTTAGAGATAATTTTGTACCAGGATGCTTTTGAAATCACCAATCCTCTTGGCTCTGCTAAGAAAAAACACAAAGTCCTAGCTGTCTATCTCTCTGTGGCAAATTTGCCTGCTTATGTGCGGTCAAATACTGATCACATGTCTCTTGTGTTGTTGTGTGGAGAGAAGGACCTAAAACAGTTTGGATGTGCTAAAGTTTTCTCAGAGATGTTGGAGGACTTAAAAGATTTGGAGGAGAATGGAATCTCTGTGGACTCTAAATCCATTAAAGGGGCTCTGTATTGCATTGCAGGTGATAATCTTGGATCACACAGCATTGGCGGGTTTACAGAGAACTTTAGTCGCTCAAAGTATTTTTGTAGATACTGCGAAATCACACGAACTGAGTTTGAAAATGATGATCAAGATGTCTGTGGTCCACAGCACACACCTGAAGCTTATGACTCAGCTGTCAACGATATTGCATCTGGAGACGGGGAGGACGACAAAGGCATAAAGGTAAACTCTGTGTTCAATGCTTTGAAAGCTTTTCATGTTTGCCAGCCTGGTCTCCCACCGTGTTTAGGTCATGACATATTTGAGGGTGTGTTATCCTATGATGTAGCACTGTACTTGAAATATTTCATCAAGAAAAAGAAGTGGTTTACATATACACTTCTGAATCGGCGAATCAGTCAGTTCAAGTACAAAGGGTCTGATGCACTCACAAAACCATGTAGTGTCAATGAGGGTCCTAAGCTTTCAGGCCAAGCCATCCATAACTGGAACTTTTTGAGGTTGCTGTCTGTTTTAATTGGTGACAAAGTGCAAAGCCCTGAAGATGAGGTGTGGCAGTTAATTCTCCAACTTAAAGATATAGTTGATCTGATATGTGCACAAAGAATTTCTGTGTCACAGGTAGCATATCTTGACATCATAATCCAGAAATATTTGGAATCAAGGAAGTGTTTGTTCCCGGAGTGCACATTGAAACCAAAGCATCATTATTTGCGACACTATCCGGCACTAATTTTGAAGTTTGGCCCCCTGATACGACTGTGGATGATGCGATTTGAAAGTAAACACAGCTACTTTAAGAGATGTGCCCGGCATCTGAAAAACTTTAAAAATATTTGCCTTACTTTGGCCGAGAGACATCAGATGTTTCAGGCATATGTTTCAGTGGGGCCAGGAAGCAGTCAGCCTCTGCATGTCAAAGACAGCTGTACATTTTACGCCAACCTTTACAGTGAGACAATTAAACAAGCAGTGAGCGAGTTTGGCTTCCCAGAAAATAACACAAGTGTTTCCACAGAAATACAGTACAAAGGAACAATGTACAAAAAAGGGCATTTCCTTGTGTCAAAAAATGATGAGACTGTGGAGTTTGGAGAGCTTCTCATTATTTTAATTAAAAATGATGCAGAGGTGTATTTTGTGATGGATATACACATGGTTCAAATTACGGGGGAGCTAAGGGGAGCTCGGCTCCCCTGAGAGGGACATAAGCTCCCCTGAGAGCCGGCCCTGAGGCATTTAGGGGGAGCTCTAAAGAATTGTTCACTTTAAGATATATTTTATTTTCTCTACATTGAGGTTCCTGAAATAAAAAGAATAAACATGTCATGGCTGCGTGTGTTTATGTGCTATTTAATGTTCAATATTTCTAAACATTTGCCTCAACTAGTTAACATAATTCCATATGTTCCTGTTATGGCTGTGGCTACGCTGGAGGAGAATTGTTAGATTTACGTAGCTGCACATGAACTCCTCATTAGTGAATGTGTGGACTGGGGGGGATTTTTGGTGGTATACTGTATTTGAAATTGAAGGAATGAATGCGAATGATATTTGGCTAATCCTCAAATTATATTGAAAATGTCCAAACGGAAACAGGCAAGTCTCGGACAGTTTGGATTTTTGAAGTAAACAAAGACAACAACAGCCATGGTTACTGACAACAGTGCAAGTGGACCGACTACTTCAGCTAGTGGTCGGTCTGGCTTTAGTCCGATTTATCAGACTGTATTTTTATGATTTATGTTCCCAAACTAAGACGCTGGTATTGTTTTATTGAAAATCACTTGAAATCACTGGGTCTCTGTAAAGTGCTGAGAGACAATTGACATTGTAACAGACGCTATACAAATAAAATTGAATTGAATTGAATATCGGAGCTTGTTTCAGCACCATGCATAGCGCTGCTGGATGTGTGTGCGTTGTTTGCTGAAATAGTCCAAAGTGTAAACGTGCGCCTCCGTAATGTTGTGCTGTTGCGTGTTGGGCCGTATGCGCAAAGAGCTGTCCATTCACCACTGGCGGGTTTATCATGTTGTGTGAAAATATCCTCCTTATGTTGTAGTATGGTTCATTTATTTATTTCATGTGTGCAATTTTAGAGAGAAGGTTGTTCTTTTTGGCAGACTGTTGTTTTGCTTTTTGTAACAGATACCATATTGTCATTTGTCAGGATTGTGCGGACTGGAGCTTGGAAAATAGCAGAAAAAGGCCGTGGATGTTTCAAATTGGTGGGGAAATGGCTCTGGTGGCCCACTTCCTTTGAGTTAATGCAATTCTGACATAAAGGTGATGATAACCAAAGACATGGAGAGATGTCTTTTGGCCAGATATACCTGTTTCAGGTTATCTTATGATGGCTGCAGCCCTAATATGTTTGACAGACTCACTTGTTTTCTTGTTAAATAAACTACATTTCGCTTTTGAATAAGATTTGATCTCGAACTGGTCATTGTGTTTAATATATGTATATCTGTGTAATAAATTCATATTAGACCGTAAAGTTTAAAAAATGTAGTTACTTATCTGGGATACTTGAAAGGGTAGAAGTGGATGAAATATTCATAAAGGTCTAAATAGCCTAAAGTCTTGTGCCAAGATGAAGAAATCAATGCTATTTTACTTTAATAATTTCTTATATTTATATGCGGTCTTATATTCAGGCAATTGTTTACTTTTTCAATTATTAAACAAAATGCATTTGTTGCCGAACAAGAAATCAAACTTTTTGTGGTGTTTTTATTTTCTTGTTATAAAAGTAAATTAAGTCCTTGCAGCAGGAAAGACAGCGTCTGCTTTCCTGAGCTGACAGACGGTCCGAATGTGTTATTGGCGGCACTCTGATAGTGATATGCGCATATGCACATGGGAAAGTCATGGTGCACACTGTAAAATAGGGCTCCCCCAAGGGTCACTGTGTAATTCGAACCCTGGATATACATAAAGCTGACTATGATCCTGAGTACCATCTTTACTCTGTGAAAAAAGACAGTGTGATGTTACAATGTCTTGAAATCAGCGACTTGGTTGATTTTTATCCTTTAACATCCTACATTGTTAATGGGCACCAAGTGATTCCTCTGAAGCACAGCATCTTCTCCAGATAAACATGATTTTGGGCACTTGTGGGGAGAAAACACAAAAACCTTTCATTTTGCATGTTATTTTTCTCATTGTACCAGAAATGACAGACTTGGAGACAACATTTTTGCGGAGTGCCATCAATGAGGTCATACCTGACCTAGCTGATGTATCGAAAGACATTTTGGAGGAGACATTGCAGTCCCTTGGCGTCGAGACGAGTGATGATTTCAAGTTTCTCAAGGAAAGTGATTTGTTGATGGCTTTGAGGCCCATTCAAGCCAGAAAGGTGCTTGCTGCTTTGAAATTGAGAAGTAAGTATTCCAACATGGGATGCAGTTAGTTCCCATAGAAAAACAAAAACATTCTCATAATGTGTTTGTGTGTGTGTGTCTCTCTCTCTCTCTCTATGTCCGTGTGTCTTTCTGCAGGCCAAACTGCTGAAAGTAGCAGCACATCTAGTCCCTCACCAGCACTTCCACCATCCCTGGAGTCTGTCTCACCCAGAAGTCCATCTTCAGACTCTGTCAGCAGCTGCCAAAGCCCTGGTGTTGACTGGGTGAATACATACCAGGTTCCATGGGACAAGTTCCCAGAAGAGTTAATTCAGACTCTAGAGAGGGGAAAACGGCCGAGCCCTCGTCTAAGAAGGGAGATGGTCCGCTTCGTTGTTTCTGATATGATGCGACAAAGTTTTTCAGTGAGTAAGAGAAACTCAACAGATGTTGCCAAAAAGATGGTGGCAAAGTATCCAAAATCTTTGCAAGACATTATAGAGGGAGATGTCATAGGCCCAGGTTACCACTCTCTTGTGAAGCAACTGCAAAATAGAGTAGAGAACGTGAAGAGATCTACAACACCAAAAATAAGAAAAAGAAAGAGTCGCACAGATGATTCTGACACAGATGAAATCTCTCCGCAACAAAGAGCAGCGATCCAGGACACGTATGGGTGCATCAACTGGTATGTAAAATTCCTGCCCCTTGGAGAGACCCTGGAGAGCCAGCAAGAGAAGCAAGAAAAACTGAGGCGGATGTCCCGGCAAACCGATGCAGATCAGGAGGCGGTCAAACAATTAATAAAGGCAACGTTCTACACACAACGAAAACAAGTCAACGAGGGGAAAAATATAAAAGACCTCCTGGAAGGCTGGCCCTCCTGGTTCAGTGAACTTGGCATGGGTGTGCACTTCAAAGAGCTCACAGGAGTAGCACTTAAAGAAACTTTCATACAGAATGTGGACCTGAAGGGGAAGCGGCTCCTGAACTTCCTGAGTACAGTTTGCATGACCAAGAGCAAGAAGTTCTTGCAGGCTGCAACCAAGGTGAAAATGTTGAGAGGTGCTGAGCGGAGCGGCTGCTCTGAAGATGTGAAAGAAATGGTCCTGCGCTGCTGGCCTATTTTGACGAAAGGGAAGAGATGATGCTTTCTAATGTGGAGGACACCTGTCTGGCAGGGGAAGTCCAGACGGACAAGCTCCCCTTAACTCCTACCATCATTGTCTGTGGTAAGTTCACTTTTTGTTGCTGTTTTTCATTTTATGTCTGAATGAATTCTGCTTGTTTTTGTTATTGTGAACAGTGTAAATCCTGTGGGTGTGTGAAAGAGAATATACCTGTGTGAGTCTTTAAGTCTGTCTGTGCCTGGAAGTGTTTGAGGAGCACAACCATTTGTTTCACTTATGTTTGTTTTTGATTTCCTTCCCTTTTTTAGGGCAATCCTGCTTTACCGCCACACGATGTATGCTCAGTGTTGACAGAACCATTGTTCAGGAGAACATCCCCTCCTTTGTGTCATCATTGTGTCTGATGTTTGGAAGCTACTACAACTTCAACATCCATTATCCATCCGGACTGGCATCCACCCTGGAGTTCCTGCAGAGGTGTGTCATTTTGGATTGTTCAGCCAACATTTTCTTTTTATTGAACTGTAACAAAAAAAGCCAAAAAAAAAACTTGCTTGATGTAGTATTTTATTGTTGTTTTGGAAGTTATTTTATCATTAATACATGTCTCTGTTTTTCTCCTGTTTTTCCAAGATGCTTTTTCTCCATAAATCCCGATAATGGCACGAAAGAGGAAAAGACCAGCACCTCCCGTCTACATGTGAACCCCAGAGTCCTCACGTTGATACAAGACCTTTCAGATCATGAGTGGCGGGACATGTGAATAAAGACTCAAGTAAGTCTTAGTAGTAGTTTAATTTTCGGTCCCTAAGTCAATCAAACATAGATGCACCACAGTAAATCTGTACATATAAATAAATGAACCAAAAAATGTTTAGGCTGAAGCCGTAGACAAGTCATTGTTTGTGGTGATGCCCCAGTAACAGATAAAAGTTTTCTTTAGGTGGCTTAGTCTTTTAACCCTCTGATACACCTTCAAAATACTTACACTAACACACCTTCACACAAAAATGTGTGCTTGAAAATTAAAGCTATTAAAAAATTGTGAATTATCATTTTGAAAATCTTTTTTTATTTTGGAAAGCAACTTCTGCCCTAACCATACATATCAAATAGTATTGGTTTTTTTTTTTTAACCCTTTAATTGCCCTTTAATTTTTTGATCTAAAAAAGCATTTTATTTGATTTATTTTCATATAATTGATGCAAACTGGATCATTTTTGTTTTATTATGGCAGCCTGGTATATGTGAAAGATTAGCAGCAACATTGATTTTTTTTTTTTGCATTGTTATTTTTATAATTATACATTATATACTACCTCCTTTTGCATGCTAATCAAAATAAAGCTGTTCAATATTCAAAGTGTCAATTAAAAAAATCAACATGATTTTTCACTTTCAGTTTATTTTTAGTTTATTCAAACTTATTCATGCTGAGGAAGGTCCTGAGTTCACTCATTTTAAAGCAGTGCAACACGCACACAGCAGACACGCGCACACACAAATACTGTCACCTCAGACCTTGTGTGGCACATAAATGTGTCAAGGTGTAACAGAGGGTTAAGCTTTAACAATAAACGTTACAGATAAAAATATTTGAAGTTGTGTTTGCGTTTGTGTGCCTATGAGTGTCTGCCTCTGTTTGTGAACCTGTGTGTATCTGTCTGTCTGAGTCTGTGTATGTCTGTGAGTCTTAGTGCATTCATTACATATTTGTCCGTTTTCTTCTGTTTCCCAAGATGCTTTTCCACCATCAACACAGAAGGCACTGAAGTGGAGAAGAGCGACAGTTCCTGTCTACAACCCCAGAATAATATTTTTGCATAACTTTGCAATGATTAATAAAATATTAAAATAACGAGTTGGTATTGTACTTGATTTTTAAAAAGGTCTAATTGCTCCATACCACAGGGTATAGTTCTCTACACATTTCTGGTAAAAGTCAAACATAAGAAAGTGCGGTTGTAACCATAAAATATAGAAGTGGTCAATCAGTCGTCAAAAAGTTTTCTTTAGGTGGCTTAGTTCTTTAAGTTTTAACAGTAAACATTACAGATGAAAATCTTTGTTTGACGTTGTGTCAGAGTTTGCGTTTGTGCCTGTGAGTCTTAATTCAGTTATAGTATGTAGATGTTTATTTCACTACAAAACAATGCTTTTAATATTACAAAATACACAACATTTTAATAAAATTAGCAGGAAAAAAACAGTAAAAATTACTATCTTATAATGAGGCCTTTACTGTTTAATAATGCCTTTTGTCTGAAGTTTTTCAGTGAAATTTAATGGGATTAGATGTAAAACAAGCAACCACCACATGTAAATTGTACAGAAAAAAATGGCTTTAATAACGGCATGGTCATGCTAATTTGACTTAAAAGGGGTGTTGAATTTACCAGTTCAGCATGTCATTTTTAAAATGTTATTTTGTAAATGATAACAGTTTTAAGTTGTAAAATTTACAGTTGCTTCCGTAATGTAGTTTACACTCTGCTATATTTTTTACAATATTATTCTGGCAACCACAGCTGCCAGTTTTTTTCCATAAAAACAACGTTTTTTTTTTTACAGTGTACAGTCCTTTATACTCTTGGTCATGTAAGGCTTATTGTTAGGGTACACTGTAATGTCCTTTTTAGTGACCACATTGTCTGCACAAAAATGTATGTAGTCTGTTATTACTTCAGTGGCTTCATCAATATCCAAATTAGAAAATATGTCCCACTCTGTGCAGAGGAAGGATCCTTTGAGTGTCTATGCTGTCCTTGTCCCACACTGTCACTGTCTTAGTCTGTGGCTTGCTCCTTTTAAAAACAGCCCTCTAAATTGGAATTAACTGGACAGTATTATGGTCAGAATTTGAAAGTGGGGGCAGTGGTTTTGCAGTCTATGCGTTTTTTATGTTTCCATAACATTATTATGATTATTATGTACATGATGTGCACAAGAAATGTTGAATGACATTAGAGTTATTGCATAAGTTAAATTAAATCCATGCACAGAGTTATTACTAAGATTATTGTATTATGAAAGCAGTGAACTGCAGAATAAACATGTAAATATAAGATAAGATACAGTTTACCTCCAGATTCAATGTAGAGGCTGTTAGGTTAACAGCCCCCCCACCTTCTATTGAAGGATTTGCTTCAAGGAGCAGAATTATGTCAGCACAGCAAATATCAGTATAATGATTATAGGGTTTTGGATGGAGATAAACCTCTACTAACTGGATGAAACACCGATGGCAGAAGGGGTGTAGAGCAGGATGGAAAAAAAGGAGCATGAAACAACGGGGTTTGAGGTTCCAGAGCTCTGGCTTTTTTTCCTTTACTGAATGTCCACAAACCAAGTACAAAGGGCCTGATTTACTAAGATCCTGAATAAAGAGTACTAAATTGCGTGTGCACTGAAAAAGTTTGCGCGTGCTGTTGTTGTGTGTTTTGCGGGTGATCAACTAAGAATGCTCGCGCAATTGATAACGGGTGCAAACCGCAGTATTTAAATGAGGTGTTGCGTGTCTTACGGTTTGCGCCATGGAGAGTCTGGATGGAAAGCAGGATAGACGCAAGCGCAAAATGAAATTTGACGAGTTGGAGTTAGAGATATTAGTGGAAGAGGCAAATAAACACATTCATGAACTAAAGCAAATAAATTTAAACATTACCAAAAGAAACGCAATATGGGAGAAAATCTGCGATAGAATAAATGCAGTTGGTAAAACAAAAAGAACGGCAGATGAGGTTAAAAGAAGGTGGCAAGATATAAGGCGAAGAACTAAAGAAAAAGTGGCCTTTAACAAGACAGGTGGAGGGCCTGCAGAAGAGATGCCTGCGGAAGAGATGCCTCTAACCAGCAGGTGTAGCTCACCTTCTGGAGCCAACTGCAGAACAAGGTAGGCGCACAATAAGAAACACTTTTTTCTCCTTGAAAACACGTGATTTATTTATTATCACAAATAAAAAATGAATGTGCCTCCCAGTGTTTCCACTAGAAAAAATTGGCACCGGACAATGTGACCGGCCGGACAAATGTTTGAAATTCCGGTCATAGGCTATATGAATTTATTGAGGTTAAAAATAAATCATATGCAGTAGTACGATATCAATGCAAGTCATTTAATAGTGTTTTTATTAAAAAACAGGCTATTTCAAATAAAGTAAGTCCCGTCAATTGACTCACGAGCGTAACTTAAAAAAATAAATAAATAAATATTGCAGAAGCTTGCGCTCTTCTGACTCCGCTGCGCTGTTTTAATGCGGTTCTGCAGAGGGAAACCTCTCTCTGCTGGCACACTGGAGACAGGGATCAGCAGGCTATCTGGGCCAGTTGAGCCCACTCGGGGTAGATTTCATTTAAATCCCCGATGAGAACTTCACAGGCCGTTGAGAAGTTCAAGCCTCCATAACCGCGGAGCGCTGTCATTACGGAGATGCGTCTCTGCGCGCAGCTGTGGCGTCAATGAGTGGAGCTGTGGCTGGAGCCGACTCGTCCTCACACACTACTCATTCGTAAAAAAAGTATATGTTTTTTCATAAAATCCATCCATCCATCCATCCATCCATCCATTAGCTTCCGCTTATCCGAAGTCGGGTCGCTGGGGCAGCAGCTTCAGAGGTCCAGATCCCCCGGCCGCTTCCACCAGCTCCTCTGGGAGAATCCCGAGGCGTTTTTCATAAAATGATGTGGAAATAACCCATTTTATTACAACTGAAATTGTGCTTGGGAGGAGTATTTTCACCGGACATTTTGACCGGAGAGATTATAAAATCCCGGACTTCCGCATATTTTACCAGACAAAGTCCAGCAATTACCAGACAACGGAAACCCTGGTGCCTCCTGTGGCAACCTTTTGCTGAATAATACTCGATTTAACATTCAAATAAAATATTTCTCCTTTTGCATGTGCAAACAAATTTACACGAGTCCGAAAGACTCTCTCTCTGCGTATTCTTTGATTTTGGCGATGTCGCCTCCTTGCCACAATCACAGCAGCCATCGGTGCGTAATGCTGGACAGAATAGCACCTTCCTTTCGAACGTACTAAATACAGACGCAATCACAATCCCCGCAATTACTTTCAGGGTTGGTAAATCTCATTGCGTGTGGTAAATGGACCTATTTGCATTTTCCCCTCCCAGTATTTTGCGCTTTCTGGCGGGTACGCCCCATATTGTTTATTCATCAGGGCAAAAGTGCTAAATGAACAGCGTGTGCTATTTTGCTCATTTGAGAGGCGCAGTCCTCTTTGCACGCGGTTAGTAGATCAGCTTGCGCATTGGTTTGCGGGTGATGTCAAGTTTGCACACGTTTTTACGCACGCAAACCTTTAGTAAATCAGGCCCAAAGAGTCTTACAAAAACCTGCAGCAGACTTCTGGGAGACAAAGGAGACGGGCAGGTGTAGCCGATCCAGCAATCACACAACAGCAGCCGAGCAGAGGAGGGGAGAGGAGAGGAGAGACAACCTGTCCCCCACCTTCACACACACTCACTGCTCAGTCTCACCTGGCCTAAGTCTCCTCCCACACCATACAGTCACAGTGCCACGCCCCCTGACTTTAAAACATCACTACAATTAAACAATATTTACAATTAACAAACACAATGCAAATGACTCAAATACTAATACAGATTAAAGAAAATACCTAATTAACTGAAAAAATAATAAACATAAGCCAAACTTGACAAAATATCCCCTCTACCCCCCTCCCCTCTCTCTCCCCTGATCCCTCAACTCAGCCTAACAAGGTACAGCTGCTGGAGTCCTGTGGCTGCATCCTCATGTGTCCACGCCATGAAAACAGCCCCCCCCCCCCCCCCCCCCCCCCCCCCCCCCCCCCCCCATGCAATTACTGTATATTTTTCAACATAATAATCAGATACAAGTATAACTCTAAATGATTACATAATAACTGTTTTGGTTAATGAAGTTATGCCTTAGAGCAGCTGCACTGTGCAGCAGTCAGACACATGTGATGTTTTGAATATTTTTGTTGGTCTAGATGGCAAAGGCAGTGATGAAGGCCTTCCCAGGTGTTCCAGCCATTAAGTTTGGGACATCGAGAAAGGAAATGCCCAATGAGAGAAAAGCAATGGCTCTTAAGATACTGGAAGCATCAGGTTTGTAGGAAAGTGTTTGTTTGTGGTCTAGAGGAATATTAACCTCAATGCATCCCTATCAGGACATGACAGTGTCTCGTAAATGTAATTCATATGCAAGTTCAAGAAATCTTCTCAAAAGTTAGCTTCATGGAATAATAGCTCTAAAAGTTTACACACAGGGATCTGTAAATGTAATTTTATTGTGAAACAGAAGACAATATTGGTAAGCAAATGACAAAAGTCAGTCCACAGTATAGGTGGAAGCCAGAGAAACCAAACAATCAAGGCAAATGTAACAAGAGAATGGGAGCCTCAAAGAAAAAAAAATACACAGAACAGGCAAGGATTATCAATTATCAGTATAGCATGTTCAAAAAGGCTGAAATTACACATGTGAATCACCCTTCCAAACTGTAACAACAGATAGGTGTATATATAGTAAGCGATCTATGACGTGAGCATGCAAAGAGAACAGGTGAATGGGTGATTAGCTGGGGAGTGGTGCAGAGATTTTAAGGTAAAGCAGAGCAGAGCATCAGAACAGCAATACAGCAACCAGATGATTTGGCTGAGAGGCAGGAAGGCTGGAGGTACAGGGTCTGCAGGGACACACTCCTTTCCAAAAATTTAATAGAGCATTATTATTATTATTATTGTCGCAGTACATAATGTGCTGTTTTAGGTCTGATTTAAATGTTTACTGAAACAACTCGAAATACTGGGTTTTGAAATAATTTTCTGAAACTTGCTGATTAAAAAAATAAAGAGGAATTAATGAGTCTGTTCAGTACAGGTGCTGGTCAACGAATTAGAATAATTTGAAATAGTGCAATCATTAAATTCTTTGAATGCATTTTTTGTGCACAAAACAAATCAGGTGTTCACCGCACCTGTCCTACTCGTTAGAGTAATCACAGAACTTGTTACCTGTAAAAAATTTGCTCAGCTGAGCTTTCCAAAAGGCCCATTTAGGCCATTTAACTGTGACACTGTTGTTTTATTGAATTAGAATAATGGAGAAACCGTTTCATTGAATTAGAATAAATGCTTGAATTTTTGTTTTCTGTGAAGAGTGTTCACTGTGCAGTATAAAGTCAGGGTTGAGTAGAATTTCTAAGTTGTAAAATCAATCATGGGTAAGCAGCGCGACCTCTCAACCGGAATAGTGGCTCAAATTCAAGCCCTTCGCCAACAGGGCTTGACCCAAACTAAAATTGCTGAGCAGCTCGGCATCAGCCAGTCTTCCGTCTGCAAAGCTCTCAAGAAAAACTGCAGCAAGCGCACCAACTGTTCCGGCGTCCGAAAAACTTCTGCTCGCGACAACAAGCAGCTGAGAAAGATCGCAGTCAGCAACCGGTTCAAGTCCACTTCCGAGCTCACCGACTTGTGGAACAAGCAGACCGGCGCTGACGTCTCCAGATCAACCACTTACCGTCGTCTGCGCGAACTCGGCTTCAAATCTCGCGTTCCAGCAGTAAAACCGATGCTGAACAAGAAACAAATGGAGAAACGGCTGAAGTGGGCCAAAGAACACGGCGAGTGGACTACTGAAGACTGGCAGAAAGTGGTCTTCAGTGACGAATCACGCTTCTGCATCTCCTTCGGTGACCAAGGTCCTCGTGTCTGGCGTCGTGGTGGCGAAACCTACAACCACGAGTGCGTGAAACGATCCGTCAAGTTTCCCCAGAGCGTTATGGTCCGGGGATGCATGTCCGCTCGGGGTGTAGGGAAACTCTGCTTCCTCAAGAAGACTGTCAATGCTGCCGTATATCAAGATGTTCTGGAAACGTTCCTGATTCCGACTGTTGAGGAACAGTTCGTCGAAGAAGACTTCATATTTCAACAGGATCTTGCACCGGCTCATGCGGCAAAGTCGACCAAAGATTGGTTCACTAAAAAACAGCTTGAAGTTTTGGCATGGCCGGCCAACTCGCCTGACCTCAATGTCATTGAAAACCTTTGGGCCATCGTCAAGCGGAAAATTCGCGACAGAAAGCCGACTATGCTGGACCAACTGAAGCAGAACATCGCCACTGCCTGGGAAGCTGTGAGTGCGGAAACTTGCGACAAGCTGGTCAAATCGATGCCGCGGAGACTTCAGGCAGTCATACAAGCCAAGGGGGCAGCCACAAAATACTGAGAAAGTGATGATTCTGATTATAATAAAAATTATTCTAATTTAATGAAACGGTTTCTCCATTATTCTAATTCAATAAAACAACAGTGTCACAGTTAAATGGCCTAAATGGGCCTTTTGGAAAGCTCAGCTGAGCAAAGTTTTACAGGTAACGAGTTCTGTGATTACTCTAACGAGTAGGACAGGTGCGGTGAACACCTGATTTGCTTTCTGCACAAAAAATGCATTAAAAGAATTTAATGATTGCACTATTTCAAATTATTCTAATTCGTTGACCAGCACCTGTACTTGCTTAAAGTGTTGTAAGCTACTTGTTCTGTCAATGCCGAATATGGCCTGACGGTGTATTTTACACTAAATAGCTGATGTTGTTGTTATAAATGTAATTTTATTTGTCGATATGGTCAATAACTGTGCCATGTGCTCCACCACAAAGCCTCCTGGAGCTGGGCCTCCGATGACGAACTGGGTGAGTTTTTTTTTTTTTGTTTTTTTTTGTTTTGGGTTTTTCATGGTTGGACTGGATGGGTGGGAGGACTAAAGGTTGGCTATGATATTAGTTCCATTGTCTTTAAACTATGAGATTAGCATTTGTATTTGTTTATGCTGGTATTCTGTAAGCAAAAAGGAGTTAGGAGTTCAAAAGCAGTAAAGATTATAAACTCTGAAACTGAATATTTAGACACACCGACATGTTGACAGTAAACTACTTTATTCTTTTTATATTCATTTTTTGAATAAAATATTAAGTGTGATTTTAGTGTTTAGTTTAGTTTAGTTTTTTTAGTATAGTGTTTAGTGTGGCCTGCAGAGAGAAGACAGAAAGTGTAGTTAAGGTATGGGCCAAATTTCTACATAAATACTGACAGGTCTATGTTTGTGAGAGCAACATGAGAATAATCTTTGAGATAACCATCCTTTCATTTTGTAGATACAATGTGAATCGTGTGAGAGATGGTACCATGAGCAATGTCTTAACATGGATACAGCAGCCCTGGAGAAGGCAAGGGCAGAAAGGTGAAATTGCTGATTGTGCTGTTAAATCTTTGTATTGTTACCATTGCATAAAATGGTGTATTTCACAAAGCTGGTGCACGGACAATAATTTCAAATATACGGTGACAGGATTTATTGCCACCAAACCAGAGATGGTGATTGATGTTATATTAAAAAGACTGGACAACACAGTTTTGGTGTGTTTTATTTTATTCCTGTGTGTCGAGTCTGTTTTTTTTTTTTTTTTAAGTTCGAGGCAATTGTTGCATATTCTCAGTTCAGTAAAAGAAAGACATTTGAAAATTGAAAAAGATTTTTTTTTCTAATAACTATTATTTATTGGGAATTGTATTTTATTTTGTATTTTTTTTATTTGTTTTATTGTGACAATATGAGTGTTTTAAAGTGTGAATAATTTTAGATCCTTGTCTTAAAAAGTGTTATTAATAAATATTAATATCTAGTGATGTGTAGTTCTGACACACCACTATGACATTTTCAACCCACTACCTGTGTCCCTTTTAGTAAAAGAGAGTATTAGAGTAGGATAAACAGGTTCTTTATGAAATTACCCTGCAAATGACCATTCTTTAATTTTGAAATTCAGCATCAGACTTCCCTGATATTGTGTGGGAGACACTGTGAGGTGGTGTAATATCATTCTGAATCATAATTGTTCTTTGGAAACAGGGATTTTCCTTTTAATATCAATGTGAATTTAGGTGTAAATACTTAAAATATTGGACATTTCCCAGGGCTTTTATTGTGAAATTCGACATCAGAACTTCCTGAAATTGTGTGAGTGGCACTCTGAGGTGGTGTACTATCATTCTGAATCATAATTGTTCTTTGGAAACAGGGATTTTCCTTTTAATATCAATGTGAATTTAGGTGTAAATACTGGAAATATTGGACATTTCCCAGGGCTTTAATTTTGAATTTCTACATCAGAACTTCCTGAAATTTTGTGAGTGACATTCTGGGGTGGTGTTATATAATTCTGATTCATAATTGTTCTGTGGAAACAGGGAGTTTCCTTTTAATATCAATGTGAATTTAGGTGTAAATACTTAAAATATTGGACATTTCTCAGGGCTTTAATTTTGAAATTCTACATCAGAACTTCCTGAAGTTTTGTGAGTGACATTCTGGGGTGGAGAACTATCATTCTGAATCATAATTTGTCTGTGGAAACAGGGAGTTTCCTTTTAACATCAATCTGATTTTAGGTGTAAATACTGAAAAAACTTTTATTTTAATTGTATTTCCTCCCGTGGTTTTATTTAAATACTTAATAGATGGATTGATAAAATGATTGATTAATTGATTAACAAACACAAGAAAAGACAGGCTGACTGAATGTGTGACAACACGTCAACAAAAAGGTTTCTTTTATTTTGAAATCAGTCCTTAATGCAGCCGTACCGTAATCTCTAGTATATATGCGCACCACAAAACAAGTGGGGGCTAGAATGACCATGTTTTTTGAAGTGAGGGCTGGCTCGACTGCAGTAGGATAGCGGGTAGAGAAAAAAAAATGCAAGGAAAAAGGGGGGAAAAAAACTCACCACTGCTGCTACCAGTGTAATAGGTGATTTAGAGGGGGCTCTTAAGGATCACCTGACATGGACTCCAGTTGTATAATCCTGGGAAGTTTATTTTACACTTTAGGACAACCAACGTGCTCTGCAGACTGCTGTAACGTACCACACCCGACGCTTAAAACTTAGCTCTCGTCTCTCTCGTTTTCAAAACACTCACAATCTCACATACTTATCCCTGCTCACCTTTTCCTCTTTCATTTCAACATAAAAGCAGGGATTTCAAAATAAAAGTTCTTGTACAGTCTCAGTGTTACAGCAGCACAAGGAGGTTAGGCAGAAATTTATAAAATCTCTTTAGAAGAGACAAAAGGGGCATTATGACAAGTCCTCAAGGAGTCTCGCTCCACTGACTCGACATGACACTGAGGGTGGAAGATTCCAACTACTGGAATAGAAAAGCTACTGTGCTGGAGGGAGTTGAGCCAAGATCCTACACAGTAAAGACAGAGGATGGACAGATCCTGAGAAGGAATTGGAGGAGTTTGCTGAAAACACAAGAGACACTGCAGCAGAACAACAGTGGACATGTTGTCACTGCATCAGCTGACCTACCTACTGCAGAAGCAGTGGATCAGCTGAACGGACGGACGCATCACCTGTGCTGAGAAGATCTGCTCGCAGTGTAAAAGGACCAGATAGACTGAACCCTTAAACAAAGACACTAACTGAAAAAGAAACATAAAAAATGTTATGTGCCATATGTTGGTACTGTTTTCACTGGAGCAAGTTGTTCATGTTAAGTGAGATATTGTCTTGCAGTGAGTATGGCTAGGCTGCAGTATTGAGAGCGTCTGATGATGTGGATGCGGAGTTAACTTCTTAAGAAAGCGGGATATGGTGATCAGTGTTGATGATCCTTCTATCACTAGGTGGCAGCATAGCTAAGGTTCTGTGTGCTACAATTACAGTGATCCCTCGCCAATTTGCACTTTAAGTTCTGCGGTTTTATTTATTTGCGGATTTTTCAGAAATATATAATATTTAAAAAAAAATCAAGAAGGTGCCTTTATGGGTAATGGTGTGGCCTTTTGGGTAATGTAGTGTGTGTGTCGTGGGACGGCAGAAGAAAACGGGGTTAGATGAAAAGTGTAGTGAGCATCAACAGCAGCCCAGCGTGTATAGATTTACATTCTCTGTTAACCGACAGGAGCCCAACAATACAACCTGTGTGATGTTACAAGTTCCTGCAGTGCCAGAATGAAGTGCTCGTTCCATGTAGAGAAAACTGGACTTTTTCTTTTGTTGTTGTTAGCATGTTAGCCGCTAATTATGAGCCAAAAATAACACAATACCAGCGGTTTCTTTACTACGGTTCAGAGACCAGAGGCTGTGAAGGAAACAGAAAGACCACAGTTGAGCCTTTGTCTTGTTTCTCTGTAGTGACTCGCTACTTTTTTTCAGTTTTTAAGTATATTTTAAACATATTATTTAGGCTCGGGGGGGCTCCGGCTCCAGTTCGCGGATTTTGAGTTTCGTGGGGGGGGGCCGGTCCCCATTAACCATGAAAAATAAGGGATCACTATACGTTTTTGCATGTGAACGCAATAAACGGCTGAGTTCACCAGACCCACATTTTTCTAGATGTTTTATTGAAAACATAACAAAAGGGATTTTTTTTGTGCCAAAGCCTCTATAGAGGACTACAGATCATAGATATTTTTGTGTGAAATGATCCCCTTCTCCACCTTCAATCAAACAATTAACTGAATAAAAGTAGATACAAATATTCCTTTCTTTATTTTTTTTTCATTTTTTTCTGCATTTTTTTTGTCTTATGCTCTTTTATACTGTCTTAAACGACAGCATGTTTATGAAACTAGACACCTGCATTGAGACTGAGGTTATGTTGACAGCACTAATTTTTGATAGTTGTTTATAATTTAAGTGTTCTACTTAACATTTTACATTTGCACAATTTATTTTAGGTAGTGTAGTCACATCTAATAGATAATCATTTCAAAAGCAGCAGTCAGATAGCCAGACCACATGGTTTTGAGTCAAAGAAACTAACAAATGACTCAAAATCCAAGCAGGCTTTGCATTTTGCAGGTGGACTTTTGAGCGGACGATGTGACCTGAAGGAGATCAGTGGAGATCAGCGGTGTGTAGGATGACTCTGGTGAGGAAGATGAAGAGGACAAAGGCAGTGAAGAAGACAAAGTAGTGGATAATGGAAAAGGAAAAGTGTCCTGCGGCTTTCAGAGAGGAGTTGAGACAGGCTCTGGGTGGTCAGGAGGTGCTCCCAGATGACTGGATGCCTTCAGCTAATGTGATCAGGGAGAGAACTTTGGGTGTCATCTGGTAGGAAAACAAACAAGGAGACTTGGTGGTGGAATGAGGAAGTGCACGAGTACGTAGAGAGAAAAGGTTAGCTAAGAAGAAATGGGACACTGAGTGAAGGACGTGCAACAGGCTAGATTGATTTAGAATAGATTTAATAGACTGAAAGTAATTCTCTGTTTTCTTTTATCTGGTACCATTGACGAGACTAGAAACAAAGACCAATTAAAGAGTTTAATATACAATGATGAATACAAAGATTTAATATGCCATGCAGAATATTTTAATCGGCCAATTGATGCATTGCCTTAACACCACAGAGAGATGCCAGGAAATGCATACATAGTAGTGAAGTCTCTATTTTTAAAGCTCCAAAAAGCTGGGTCCTCGCATTCTTCTGAGTTTATTGCTCTTTGTCTCAGGTGGCCAACAGTTCTGAATTGCAGGTCCAGACACATGCAGTTGTGTTTGTCCAGGAGATGAGATGTAACTAAATGTGTTATCTATGCTGTCGCAAACTTTCTTGGAAGTTGGCAGGTCAGGAAGTCTGGATGTTCCAGTTTTTTAGGTGGTAAAGCGGCCCACTGAGGGCTCACGGTCATAAAAGCAGCCAGCATTGCCACAAGCAATAAAGTTTTAGCTTTAACAGTTAAAACAGTTCTCTAAATTAATCCTAACAAGACTGAAATCCAAAGTTTTGAGTCCTCAGATAGTATTGTCTCATTGAAGAGACAGGCAACAGGATTCTGAGGACAAGAGTCTAGAAATAATTTTGATTCAGAAGACACACTAACATAACCTCCAATAGAAGTGGGCTCAACGCCACAAGAGGAGCAGTTGATGAGGTGATTGACAGCAGCTGCCCGGTGTTCTCGTTGCCATCTGCACAGCTGTGGAGGAGAGGGAGAACAGGACGAGCAGGACACCAAGGAAAGCAAACTGTAAGGAGGGAGAGAGGACAACAGAAGAGGCCAAAGAGGCAGGGCGGCCCCGTCATGACAGAAAGAGGGCATGAAGTTGGTGTAAAAGAAGAGATGATAGAGTTAGATGGAAGCAGATGACTCACTGTGGTGACCCCTGAAGGAAAAAGCTGAAAGGAGAAGTTAAAAAGTGAATTGTCACAGTGATGGCACTGATAGGAAATGTGTGACAAACAACAGTTTTGCATATCTGTGTCTTGATCTCATCAATATTTCAACATTTCAGAAACAGGAAATATTTTTTCTCTCTCCAATGCAGCTCCTAAACTCTATCCTGTTTAATTTTTGCTCCATTCTCTCAGTATTTGGATAATGGAGTCTCATTATCCAAATACTTTTGAACATGGCTGTTAGTATTAGTTAATCTTTGCATCCTTAATATAATTATAATTTAGCTTGATCAGGTTTAGTGCTTAAGGATTTTGCTCTTAATGTAGACACATACAGAGGTAATCATTAAGCGACAAAACAATATCTCAATATACTCTACATACACTTGCACATTTACATTACTTTTAAGCAATAATTTCTGCACTTCCCCTTTAAATGTCACCTCATGTCTCAGAAACCTGATCTCTATCTGCACCCCAGACCCTACACCACCCCAGAAATAACAGGATTAGAGCTTAATTGGTCTTCATTCATTCATTCGTTCGCAGAGTCGGCGGCAGAACAGATCTAAGTGTACTGTGCACCCAAACTGCAAAAAAACAAAACAAAACAACAACGTACAGGCCACATCTCTCTCTCCCTCACTCCCTCCCTCACCCTCTCCGTCTCTCTCTCATACAACGCATACATATGAAAATGTGAACGGTGAATCTCCAAATTTAATTTGACGAATTTAAACAGACCCAAACATTCCACATTTGAGTAATAATAAAAGCCAAGGCTGGTGCCATGAAGTGAATTAAATGCATGTCTCACCTTTAGAAGAGTTGCAAGCGGCGACTGTTGTTGCTGAACCTCCTGAGAACAGTGTCCTTCCACTCAGTTGTGCACTTTCTGGTTAAGTCCCTTTCAAACGCCAGCTGAACCAACTGGGCCTTTCTTCTGTGGACCATGACGCGTCTGTGGTCCGAAAATACGTTTCTCAGGGTGGAGAATGAGTTCTCACACATGGCTGTGGAGGCTTCAAATGTTAAAGCATGTTTTAAAGCAGTCAATACACTGGACATTGTGGTGAGATGCGTGTGGTACTTGGAGATGATGTGCTGCACAGTCCAGTCCCCCTCGATTGGCTGCGATTGTTTTTGCGAGCTGAAAAACTGTTTAGCAACAGGTAGCACTAGCAGGTGCATCATGGCTGCTCAAACAAGAACGCTCTGATTCTTGCTCTTCCGGGGCAGCGGTGCTGGGACCGGGTGCATTTGCTCACTCTTCCGTAGATGGAGCTGGAGGAGGCCTCGAGGACGCAGCACCGTGTAGCCACATTCTTATATCCATTCTCTTTTCGAAATGTTATTTCAATTTGATAATAGGTTGGGCTCACTGTGAAAAATGCTAGCGCTATAGTGCTCACTGGCCGTGCTTTCTCTTGACAAAATGACAACAGATCAAACCAGTAGGTCACAGGTCAAGAACCGGACCAATGAGCATACATCCTGTGGGAATTATAATTGTGCTGCGTGGAATTATGATTGTGCTTGCATATTTGGACGCATATATTGAGAGCAAAATTAAGTTGATAAAAGGTCTGCATCTTGTGGGAAGGTGACCCTGAGAAACAGGGGTCAGGGTATGATTGACAGTCTTACAAGTATAATCATATGTATCTCGCAAATATAATGGTATTAGTTATTAAGTGTGCTTAGGTAAAAAGAAAAACAATGTATCTGCTTTGAACTGCTCTTGACCTAAAAGATCTGTAGTCACGCGTGATTAGGGAAGCTACACAGAAGGAGAAGTCAGATAGTGCCTATTCTTGGCAAGCTCCCCAGAATAGTGACACGTCTTATTAATGCAGAAGTAGCCGTAAATACAGCAGCAGGTAGAAGTTTGGGCCCTTGGTCAAAGGAAGTGCACAGAGGCGAGGACGATGAAGTTGCACATCACGGAATGAGAAGAAGTTGTTTCTTAGAGGCCCAAAGAATGCAAAAGAGGAACTAGGGTCCAACACACACTGTCTCAAACTAACTGGTGGAGGAGACACCTGTCATGCTATGTCATTATGTATGTAATCTTGTGTAACTAGGCTTTGCTTGGGTGTATCCTGAAAATGCTAATAAAAACCAGCCTGCACAGACCAGAGATAGAATCCAGCTGGACGAAGCAGAAAGACAGACCGCGGGGTCTGTAAGCTGGGTTCTCCCTTTGCAAAGGCGAAATTTGAGAGAGTGTCATGACTATTATTAAATTCAAATATAATCTCACTTTGAGTCCACAGGTCAGCAGTCCGGGGGAGGTCAGCAAACCCCAACAATCCCCACATGTGACGCAAATATAACTAACAAATGTGTGTTTTTTTGTAAATTTATTTTTTAAATGTAATTTACGAAGGATGATTTCATGTTCAATAAGATAAGTAATCAATAAAATACAAAGTTTGGCACAAAGGCTTGGCCTGCTTGTGGGCGAGTGGAGGGAAGCACAATAACTCATTTGGGGGGGGCATGGCCCGCGAATGACCCCCCCATGACGCCGACCCTGTTCGTTCATTCGTTCGTTCATCAATCCATTTTAATTACCTTTTTTGATATCTGTCCTGTAAAAAGGATGTTTTTTTTACACTGGTTTACCTTGTTAGGAAAAGTATGACAGAAACTATTTGTTTTGGATATCAGCTGAAATCTTTTATTTTCTGTGTACTTTGGAGAGCACCGTGTTTGGCCTCCCCCTCCTGCTGCTCCCCGCTGGCTTCACTGTTATAGGTTACCTCCCAAAACCAATTGTCGCACTATGGATAAGGTCAATACGTAAAATAGTACCAATAGTTTATGCTCGTAAGTGACTTGCGGCAGGCAGACGTCTGCATCACACGTTTAAGCATTGGTGAAGGTGATATGCTGCGGTGTGGGAGAGAGCCAAGATGGTGCTCTGAGCAGTCACTTTTTGCTGAGCTCTGCAAGCTAACTGTGTTTTCCTGACAAAATACAGTGATTAAAGGCTTTATTTATAAAGGCTTTATAAAGGCTTTATACCTTCTTGACAATTATCACCAACTGCAAGTGTTTGGTTGTTGTGAACAAACCGGAATGAGCAAACCTGAGAAGAGAAAGACTTGAACCCAAGAGGTCTCTAACTAACATCGGCTCCATTAGCATGCATGCTAATGCTAACCAACCCACGAAGCCAACTTCCACTACCAATAAGACTGCTGACACTAAAAATACTGTTATTGACTATTTTCTGGTTCTCTGAACCTGCCTGAACACTTGAATAAAGAACTGTGCCTGTACATTTCTGTCTCTGTCATGGTGCATTTGGGTTCAACTCTACACCACTGACCTTATCAATAATCTATTTTGACTGGTTGGAAAAGCGTTTACTACACTGGTTATCCAAATATCCAGATTCTTTTATAATCCTTGGATCAAGGTCCTGTACAACTCACCAACAGCCACTGTTACCGCGAATGGAATTATATCACAGAGCTTCATGTTGCATAGAGGAACCAGGAAAGGATGTCCACTCTCTCCCTCTTTAATATATTCATTGAACCCTTAGCAGCCGCCATTCGTCAGAACCTTCACATCACAGGAATCCGTACAGCTCAAACGCACCATAAGATGAGCCTATATGCTGATGATATTTTACTTTTCTTACAAAACCTCAATCATCTCTACAAGAAGTAGTAAATCTCATTCATTTATATTCCCAAATCGCTGACTACTCAATAAACTGGAGTAAGTCATCTATACTCCTATTGAATAAAACTGAATGGAATGAGACATCCCAGACATCAGCTATTCCTCTAAGTACAGGTCACATCACTTATTTAGGTATCAATGTTTCTTCCAGGCTGTCAGAGCTGAATGGACTCAATTTCACCCCATTATTAAAGACAGTAAATGACGATCTTCAACGCTGGGTGAATTTACCTTTATCCATTATGGGCAGAATAGCATTAATTAAAATGACAATTCTCCCTAAAATAAATTATTTATTCTCAATGATTCCAACCCAGCCTACTTGTACTTGGTTTAAATCTTTAGATTAAATTATTACTAAATTCTATTGGAAGAATAAAACATCAAGGATCAAACTAGCTACTTCACAAAAGCCTAAATCTCAGGGAGGCTTAGAGGCTCCACATTTCTACCATTACTCTCTCGCAAACCAACTCCAATATATCTACAAATGGATTCCTCCCAGTCTGTCAGACAACCGCTGGCTGAACATTGAAGAAATGCTGTGTAAAGAACTTAAAGTCTAAGACATCTCTTTTCTAAGTCAATCCATCAAACGTCATCCATGCTTCAAAGCAATAACAATAGCTTCTACTCTGACTGCCTGGTGGAAATTCTTCAAAGTCACAAACTCAACCTTTGCAATGATATTATCACTGTCACTAGAGCCCCTTGCTCAGAAAATTCGGCTACATCCATCTATTACTCCCATCACTTTCAAAAACACCATGCATTCTATATCATTGTATGCTGATGATATACTCCTGTATTTCGAAAGAGCAGCCGCATCAGTACCTCATATTTTTGACATTTTTGAGGAATTTGGATTCCTGTCTGGGTACAAAATCAATTGGACAAAATCAGCACTTTTTCCATTAAACTCTAAATTGGACCCCAGGACATTACCCCAAAATATTCCTATTGTTAATCAGTTTAAGTACTTGGGGATAGATATTTTCCCCTCATTGGCTAGTACTGCTAATAAAAACTTTCAAGGAATTTATAACAAGATTGAATCAGATCTTACTAGATGGTCTTACCTACCAAAATCAACGCAAGCTCGTATAGCAATAGTCAAGATGGATATATTACCACAGATTAATTTTTTTCTGGAAGAGGAAGAGGATATGGTCCTCAACTGTCATTGCCTCCAAAAACCCAGATCACCAACAGAATCATTTTAACTTTATTCATAGGACTTACCTCACACCAAGAAAGGCTTATCTCATGAAATGGTTATCATCTCCAAACTTTCAAAGTTTTTGGTCGACAAAGTTCTTAGCTTCCATCGGGTTGCTGTATACCTTCACTTGGTCCTGATAATGAACGTGGAGCCTGGCCGGGAAACCCAGCGAGTGTCAGACCTCCTTCTCCCTCAGCAGCTGAAGCACCTCACGGAAGCCCCGCCGTTGCTCCATCACCTCCGCAGTGTAGTCGGGAAAGATCAGGATACGATGACCTTCATAATCCAACGGCCGCTGTCTCCCGAGCGGCAGAATCTTTTCTTTATCCTGTGCGAGATTTACCCACGTGATTATCATGCACGGACAGGAGCCGTCTGGGGGTTTGCGTTGTTTGGTGAATTCCAATTCCTCTCTTAACCCTCAATCTCAACCCTCGCCCTTAACCCTCAATTTTTGGCCCTCAATCTTAAACCTCGAAAGTAAGTGTAAGGACTATCTTGTGACTTAGAAATGGGACACCCCTCGAGTGCAGTTACGTCTTCAGACTGAAATGTATCAGAGCCGTGTTGTCTCTGTATTTCCTGAAATGACTGAAAAGAGCGCCGTATATTCTCTAAATAATATTTAGCAAATAACACAATAGAGGATACATTATTCAGTCCTCCATCACTACACAACAAAGAATACAAATAACGTGAAGCTGGCCGGGACCGACCGGGACCGGCAGCAAACATCGTAAAGTAAAAAAATAAATGTTACGCAACAACGATGTTAATCCATGAAAAAAGTCTCAAACAAAGACAATAAGATGGTTTTGTAACATTTATATCTTTAAGAACTACGAAGATACTTACATTTGTAGCTAGCTTTTTTTGTCGCCATCCTTTTCGAAGATGTCTTGGCTAAATTACCCAGTGCCTTCTGGGTAGCCCTTACTTCCAAGGGTGGTGTCAGAAAATCTCAATTTTGAGGGCGATACGGCCCTCTAACTCGTCCCTCAACTTGACGTTCTTAGAATCAGGACATCACTTGCCCTTAGCGGGAACGCGCATTTTTGAGATTGAGGGTTGAGATTGAGGGTTAAGGGAGGAATTGGAATTCACCTGTTGTGTGCGGTGTGCCTGATCGATGGTTACCGGCTTGGTAAAGGCGTCATCTCCCAGCAGTTTAGGAATTAAATCTGAGACGAACTCTGTCGACCTCCCCTTTTCTCTCTTCTCGGGAACGCCGACAATCTTGATGTTGTTGCGCCTGGATCTCCCCTCCAGGTCCGAAAGCTTGGCCTTTTTATTCTTTTTATTCTTTTTATTCTCCTGCTTCAGCTCGGCGACTGACGATTCCACAGCATGGATGCGCTTATCATGATCCGCGGTCTGGTTTTTGTTGACGGACAGTCTCTCCGTCAGTGCTTTCTGAGCAAACAGAAGATTCTGGAAACTCGGCTCAAACTTGTCAAACCTCTTGTTGAAGGACTGCAGCAGCTTGTTTGACATTTTCTGCCAAATAAGTGGAAGCTCGTCGCCAGTGACAGAGCAGGTAGCGGGCAGCGCAGGTGGGATAGCAGGTTTAGGAAGGTGAAAGATTGCCTTCTTTGCGGGGGAATGTCCCTCATACTACCCGCTATCACTAAATAGCGGCTTTAGGAGATCTGGCAGAAGATTGGGCCCTATTTGTATTTGCCTGACATATATTAAATATTCTCAATTAGGGATTACATTTCTCATGCATAATGAGACCCTCTCAGACACACACTAAGCATAGCAATGTTAATTTCACAGAGGTCCTGTCCCAGCGGGTTGGTCATAAAAGATACATGTTAATTTGGGCTTTGGACCCTAAAAGCTGTCAAACAGTTTGTAATTTCTGTCTGTAGACTATAAGAGGAAGGAGTTTATGAACTGGGGGGCAAGACAAGAGATGGAATATCAAAGGAACATTGCTCACGTAATGGCAAAAAACATATGATTGACAAAATCCACAGAACATCAACAAGCTGACCGAACTTGATTTCAAGGGAAGGCAACTTGACTTTTCTTTTCTAGGAGTTCAAAACAGCCAGTGGCTTTATCTGCTCTGCAGTAGAGTGGTTGGAAGTATGAATGTGCGAATATAAGGTAGAAGTTGAATTATACTTAAGAAACACATGTGGTGCCAAGCCAACGTCATCCTCAGAGTCAGTGATCTTTAGACAGCAGAGTCCCGAGTGTAAAAAGGAAGGAAGAAGATGATTTGATAATCGAAGTTCTGCATTTTTCAGTCAACTCATGTAGTGTAAGAATGTAACTTCACTTCTAAAGAAGCTTTTCGACAGACTTCATGACAATGTAACTCACTTGATCTTGAATATAGCAGAAATGAATATTAACTCTTAACCAAAGAAGAGTTTGAGGTTCTATAATGTGTTTTATTGAGAATTCAAGGTGAAGTAGAAGATTTTTCCAAAGCTGGACGATAAATAAACGAGTGTCAGAATTCAACATCAAGAGGTCAGATATTTCCTTTTCTGAACTTTGACACTGTTGATCCATTATGTTTTGCAGATTGTAGATCTTTAGTGTCCTATCTTCTTGATGTTGTTATTGAGGTTGTGGAAATCTTAAAACTGCTCTCTGCATTAGGTTTGTATGCTGAAGTTTATTGTTTATACGATTTATTTATGATTAACACCTGTTCAGTCTTTGATATTAAAAAATTATTTTCAATCATTCTCATTGAAAAACTATTAATTTAGTCATCAAAAATTCCTCGCTGACTGTCTGCGATTAAAATAAAATTATTGTATCAATAACTAAAAGAACCAGAATTAAAAACAATTAGACAACACAGTTATCGGGCATAGTTGTAGTAATTAGAGAAGTGTTTCATGTGTACATTTCAGACTCCTTTAAAAACAAAGATGTATGCAGCTCTGACTTTCCTTCTCATAGAATGTCTGATTCAGGGTGAGTTACCATCTTATACCATCAATATCTTGTGGTTTCTAACGTCCTTAACAATGAAAGACACAGTTAACTATTAAATGCTTTAATTTAACATATATAAATGCTGTCATGTAATATGATTGAAAAAGAAAAACATGATAATGATCAGTTTAAAGAGCAGAATGTTCCAACTGTTATGCTGCTTTAGAGAACTGCATCCTTTTCTTCTCTAAATATTGGTGTTTTGTGTTTCAGGTGTTCTGAGTTCAGGGTGGAACATCTTTCTGACCCAGAATGTCCAAGTCACAGCTGGATCCACTTTGACCATCAGCTGCTCCTTTGAGATAAAGAGTTATTATGAATATTACCTAAATTCTAATTGTAAAGCAAAATGGAGAACTGAAACTGAGGGCTTCTTTACCAGTGATTCAAAGCTGACTGCAGTTGTAGAAAAGACAGGAGACTTAACAAAGAAAGACTGCACCACAACCTTCAAGAACTTGTGTCCTCATCACTCTGATACATA